>JANAVB010039018.1:535078-735078 GCA_029216955.1 Iris pallida
AGGAGAATGAAGTGAGCTTTGATGAGAATATGACGAGGTTGGTATGGATAAGAAGACTACAATGATGAGGTTGGTAGGGCTAAGAATTAGATTTCAAGAGAACTTCTGTCTTTTATAATGTTTGCTCTGCGTCTTTTATAATAAAATTCTTTTTAAGTTACATTTACATATGAAAACCATGAAAAGTTGGCTTTTGAGTTTCATTTATATTATGAAAGTCTGAAATACTACATAAATCCTACTATCAAGAAAAAAGTTGAATGTGAGCTGCGTGCGGGCATCGCAGAGCAATGGAACTCCTTGAGGCAAAGGAATTCCTGAGCAGAGTTCCTTTGCCTCAGTGAGTTCCTTTGCTCGGAGGATGCACGATGAAGTGACTTGCCTCAAGGAGTCATCCTACGGTTCCTATGCTCTGACGATGCACGAGGAAGAAAATCTACCACATGGACACGAACTAAAAGACGACAGAGAACAACACTCCTTCACAGTTGAAGCTTTCAATTGAATTCCTTGAGGCAAATCACTTCATCGTGCATCGTCAGAGCAATGGAACTCCCTGAACAAAGGAACTCCGTGCATAGTCAGATCAATGGAACTCCATGAACAAAGGAACTCCGTGCATAGTCAGAGCGAATCAAAGTGCGAGCGCAATAAATCCAAACCCACACTCTGTCGGAGCGCTCGTACTTTGATTCGCTCTGACTATGCATGGAGTTCCTTTGTTCATGGAATTCCATTGCTCTGACTATGCATGGAGTTCCTTTGTTCAGGGAGTTCCATTGCTCTGACGATGCACGATGAAGTGATTTGCCTCAAGGAATTCAATTGAAAACTTCGACTGTGAAGGAGTGTTGTTCTCTGTCGTCTTTTAGTTCGTATCCACGTGGTATTTATCATGCATCGTCAGAGCATAGGAACCGTTGGATGACTCCTTGAGGCAAGTCACTTCATCGTGTATCCTCCGAGCAAAGGAACTCACTGAGGTAAAGGAATTCCTTGAGGCAGAGCACCGTGCAAAGGCATCCTTCTTCACCATGGAACATGTCGAAGAAATAGACTCCTGGCGGGCGCTTCGACAGAGCGTAGAACGATAATAAATCCAAACCCATGCACATCTCTGTCTTTTGAAGGACTTCACCACCGTTGCATCGTCGGACCAATGGAACATGTTGAAGAAATGAACTCCTGGCGGCAAAGGAACACCGTGCATAGTCCGAGCCAATCAACGTGCGGGCGCTTCGACAGAGCGTGGATTGGCAATAAATCCAAACCCAGGCACATCTCAGTCTTCTGAAGGACTTCACCACCAAAGCTTCTTCGAACGAGGAGATCGACAACCAAGAGAAAGAGTCTTGCCAAGACGGGGGATCGGTAGTGTCCATCTCCACAAGAAAAGCTAAGTGAGACGAGAACTAACTCTCTCTACACTACTGCCATTTATAGGCATGGAACAACTCGGACTCATGCGCCAAAAAGGCAGCCACTTCGAATTCAATTCAATTAATTTCCATCCATACCAATGCATCTGCCCCTTCTCAAGTAAAGCTAAGTAAGACTAGAACAAACTCTTCCAACTACTGCCATTTATATGTCATTAATACCAATGAATCTGCCCCTTCGAATTCTGCCAACTTTGATACCCCCTACTATATCAAAGTTTTTTTTCTTGATACAGTAGGGGGTATCAAAGTTTTGATACCCCCTTTGTATGACATGTGGGCCCTTCCTGCTTTATAAAATGTGTACACATATATATATACACATAAATTTTAGTAGGGCCCACATGTCATACATAGGGGGTATCAAAACTTTGATACCCCCCTACTGTATCAAATTTTGATACCCCCTATGTATGACATGTGGTCCCCTCTTGCTTTGTAAAACGTGTAAACTATATATATATATATATATATATATATCTATCTATATATATATATATATATATATAAACATAAATTTTGAGATGGTCACATGTCATACATAGGGGGTATCAAAACTTTGATACCCCTACTGTATCAAAGTTTCTCTCCTGTATCAAAGTTTTTTCCCTTTTAAATGGGCCCCATACATAACTTACAAAAAAAGTATAAATAAAACAAAATTTTGTTATAGTCAAGATTTGAACCAATGACCTCTTAAGTACAAGTCTAGCATTGTAACCACGACACCACAATAGCATTCTCCGTGTTTTATTAAACGGAGAATAGCATTCTCCGTTTTGAATTACACGGAGAATAACATTCCCAGTTTAAAACACATTAGAATGTTCATTCTCCGTTTTAATTTGAAACGGAGAATGATATTCTCCGTTTCATTTGTAACAGAGAATTATATTCTCCGTTTTGAACTTCACGGAGAATGCCGTTCCCAGTATTTAAACGATTGAGGATTCTATTCGCCGTTTAATTTGGAACGGAGAACGGTATTCTCTGTTTATTTTGAAACGGAGAATAAGATTCCCAGTGTTAAAACTATATTAGAATGTTCATTCTTCGTTTTAATTTGAAACGGAGAATGAAATTCACCGTGTCATTTGAAATGGAGAATGATATTCTCCGTTTTGAACTGCACGGAGAACATATTTTCTCCATTTTTAATGTACTACATTTTGAACTTGGAATTTAATGTTCTCCATTTTTATCTAATTGTCTTCTCAAACTTTTGTATTGGAGAACATATTTTTTTTATCTAATTGTCTCGTGTGAATGACATCTTGCCACATAAGAAAGACATTATCTTAAGTCAACGACGTTTCATTTTATTCCATTTGCTCTTTGTCACTATTTCGCTTTCGTACTTTACAATTACGATAATCGTGACCCGATTTTTTACAAACTCTACATACTCTAGGATTCAGGATAGGATGACTTTCTGTAGGCTGGCTTGATTTCCCTTGAGAAGGCCTTTCTTTTGTTGCTACCGGATTTGGCTCTTTTAAAGCTTCATGCACTCCATGAACTGCATCAGCTACCATTTGTTCTTCTTCACCAATATCGGTCACCATTTCTTTCAACTCCATCAGAACAGACGACATCAACTCCGTTCCCCTCACTTGAATTTTGCTTAATTTTTTATAATAGTATGTAAACAGATTAACTTGTTCATTAATAGCACCATACCTTATGCTCTCAATAATGTCTGGGTGGATGAATCTTCTTTCTGAGCCAGGTCCGGAAGATAATTCTCTTTGCAATCCTTGAGCCAACGAGATTTTATCAAGTTCTTTGGAATATCTCCTAATTTGCAATCTCTTCATTGCTGAAAAAATATACCTACAAGGAATCCCCTTGGTCTCCATCCACAAGCATTCACAATTTATGATGTTGTCGGCCGGATAAATGTAACCTTCCGGTTGACACTGTTTGGCGATAAATACTTTTGGACAGTGCAAACTTCTGCCTCTCTTACGATATGATGATGGAGAACAGTATATGCATCAGAACGTGTGATTTCCTTCCTTACATCTATAAATACCGTTTTAGTGTAAATTACGGCAAATTTACCTTCTATTACGGCCATGCTAGTTTGATTCACAACTGGTGTTGAGAGTTTATCATTGACATGCTTACCCATCTGGCCGTAACGTAAGGCCGCCAAACCGTAGTCACAATTTTGAAGGGCCTTCCATAGTGGCAGCTTCTCATTCAAAAACCTTTTCAGAAATGCGTTCATAGATTCACATCTATTTGTTGCAGTAGAACCGCCAAAATAATTACCACGTAGGAATGTGTCCGCCCATTCGCTCCCTCAGTTCTGTACAATGCAGTGGTCCACTCATTGTTTTCTACATTATAATCTGTTAGCATCTGCTACCAACGGTTTTCAAATTCTTCGACTGAATAGTACCTGTTTAGAAACATGGACAGTAACTAAAGTTGTGATATTGTAACAACAACATACTTCAAAGTAAAGTAGCAAGTGTGCTATGTACCTTTTAATCAGAAGACTCAGTTTATTGTGAAAACCCTCTCGGTGTACATGTTTGGCAGCATTGTTAAGGATATGCCATGAGCACGTTCGATGAACTACGCTGGGCATTAAATCCTCAATTGCTTTATTCATGGATCTGCAACCATCCGTGAGAACTGTCACTGGTAATTTGCCATTCATACACTCTAGGAATTTTTCCAGAACCCAAGAATAAGTCTCTGCAGTCTCATTATGGATCATTGCAAACCCAAACACACAAGTCATCGCATGATTGTTTGTACCCACTAGAACCACCAACGGCATTTGACTTCTATTTGTTTTATATGTAGAATCGAATGCTAGTGAATCTCCAAATAATTCGTAATCGAATCGACATGCACCGTCAGCCCAAAAGAGATGGGTCAATCTGGAATCTTCGTCTACCTTGTAGTCGTAGAAGAAATCTGGGTCACTGACATCCTTTGATTGAAGAAATGTAAGTGTTGTCGAAGCATGAACATCGTCTAGTGCTCTACTATCTTGAGCTAGAGCGTTGTATAAATCCTTTCTCGTCCATCCAACATTATCCCAGCCACCTTTCTTCTGGACAATTAAATTCTATATCTGTCCAGTCCCCATCCCTGATTGCTTCATAAGCTTAATTTCTTCCAACTCTGCGGGTGTTATCGTACGATGGGATCTCAAAAAAGCTGTTTCATAATCATTCGCCAGGTTATGGTTGTGATGTACATGAAATTTTTTGACGGACCACATCTTTGTTTTATGGGTGTACCCAATACGAAAAATTGCTTTACAACCACTTCTGCTTTCACTTCTTGGCTCACGAACCGTGTTTGGAGCTTTCTTGTATTTCTTGTGTCTGAATCCCGCATTCGAACAACACCAACTACGGATCGTCACCATCCCAGATTTTTTTTTCTTTACCTCGTTCTTTCTAATACTGAAACCATATGCTTTTGAATAAATTCGGTAGAGTGTCCCTGCTTCTTCAATAGAGTTGAACTGTAGGCCAATAATATCTTCTTCTAATAGCATGGTTGGATCTTTGTTAATGTTGGCAGATTGCAATATTTTTTTCATCGTCGCTGCATCGAAATCCAATGGAGATTCATCGTCGTCCCTAAGAACAGAATAAAACAAAGTAAACATGAGAAATAGATGTAAAAATATAATACATTTCTTAAATCCATTAGAAAGGGTGATACGAAATAACATTTCGTTGTTTGAGTTGATGTCTTCATCTTGTTCTTTACTGTCTCCTAAGCTAACATCTTCCAAACTTTGCTCATCATCCAAATCATCTGGCAGTCCTCTTGAAAGGAGGCTTTCTTCATCGACTAAATCTTCCACACGACGATCACTTTCTCCATGTGACGTCGACATTGAAGAAAATAGAGTGTGTTAGAAACCAGCAGAAGAAACGAAGGACAAGAAACAATACAAGAAGAAAGAGTAATGCTATTATCGTACCTCCAAATTGACCCTCTAATATATAGCCCTCCCATCTGATGTGGCATGTTAAATAATATGTGTTATCTGACATGACTGATGACATGGCAAATTTTAATCCAAAAGTTAACTACCTAATTTTCTCCATAATAATTTAACGTTAATATCAATGTTATTTTAATGTTAATATTAATTTATGTTAATATTAATGTTAAGGTTAATGTTAATATTAATATTATTGTTAATGTTAACGATAATATTAATATTAATGTTAATGTAATCTGGAATATTAACTTTAATGTTAATTTTTATTTTTAGTTTTATTTTAAAAAAAATTGCACGTCAGCTGCCAGATCAACATATCACGTCAGCTGCCACGTAAGGATGGACAGTTTGAAAGTGCAATTTGGAGGTACAAAAAGCATTATTCAGGAAGAAACAACTTCCAGCAAGGCAACAACACAACCTTTCGTCTTCCTTGTAACTCCGCCACGTGGCTCTCTTTTGATGGCTCATGAAAAATCTTGAGTGATTCTAGGAGCAAGTATAATTTTAAGGAAACAACTTCCAACAACACAACTTTCTCGTCTTTGGGTACATGTATTATTAAATTGTGTAGCTAATAACGCATGAGGAAGCATGCAACAACAATCTCCACGTGGCCCTCTTCTGTAGGATAACGCATGCAGCAGCATTTAATGCTACGAAACCCTATTGTCTTGTTATGTGTTGTGTATCCTATGTGGCATGAGGCAGAAGACAATAACTTGCATAGGCGGCTATATTCACAAATGACAATAAGTTTAAAAAGTCATCTTCAATGCAAAAAAGTATTAAGAAGACAATACAAAGTAATTTTTTACGACTTCCAAGACAACTTTTGCTCTTCTAATGATATGGTATCAGTGTTTATTATTAAATTATACAGAATAACGCATGCAGAGCATTTAATGCTACAGGATCTGTTGTGTTAAGGAACACAACATGTGAGAGAGAACCCGAGAGAGAGAGAGAGAGAAAGAGAGTGTGGGAGATGGGATAAAGAGGAAGGATCGAGCTCGACTAGATTTTAAACTTAAAATTCAATTTTTGGTTATCATTACTAATAACTAGTTCGCACGTACGAGTTTAGACGAACACTAACCGAGCCCCGAGCAACGTGACATCAGCTAGCTAGGTTTCTAATACCGTGGCATTCATGTTAATTTAAAATTTACAATATTATTGAAACTAATATGACTACTAAAATTTAAAATAGTTTTGGATTTAAAATTTACTTCAAACTAGTTAAAGTTAAAATTGCATTCTTTTTTATTTAAAATGTAATTGGAACTACAATAATATTAACATTCGCTTGTCCCGTAGTTTAAGTCGTATTTTACCGCTTCTTGCATAAGTCTATGCGCCCAAAGAACTTGATTGTTCAAGTCGAACACGTGCACAGCACGTTCCCTCGATGCTAGGCTTGACGTAGCCCTTGCTTGTCAAGTCGTTGCACGAACACATTAGAAAAGAGTTTTGTTGGGCTATCGAAGTATAGCAAGCACCGTCCCGTGTCACGTGCATTTGTTAAGCAGTGAAAGGGTGTGAAGGCCACTGGCAATGTCAAGCCATCACGGACTATAGCTGGGTTAGACGATGACCCTTTTGCTGCGGGCCGAATCGGTCCCTTGGCCTAGGAATGGATTGGTTGAAGGAGCAATACACAAGAATAGACTGCCATAGCTGGGTTAGACGACGACCCTTAATTTTCGACAGGTTGTAATATCTAACTGTTGTTAGATAGTAGAACTAGACAGCGTTCTACGTCGTTTTCTGCGGTGTAGGCTGGGACGCTGTCACACACTCATGCCCTTACTCCGGGTGCGGGTCGTGATAGGGTGCGCAAGAAAGGAACACTGTCGCTATCGATTCGGTCGGGACCGATAGGTCGGGATCGATTGACTCGATCGAACGGGAACGGTTTGAATTAAGATCCATTCTCTCGCCTGAAGTAAACTCAAGGTGAGTGGCTGACCCTCCTCTTCTCGACCCCCTTCCTAGGTAAATCGATAATGTTGTTGCGAATGAAAGGATAAATGCAAGGGCACAAACACGGGAAAGGGATTGTGTTTTCAAAGATAATGATAGGCTATGTCTTAATAACTAAAAGGAAAATATGTCTTCGTACGGTTATGGACAACTTGTCGACAAGGCGGTAGTTTCCTCGATCAGCACAGGTTAAGCGGGGACTTGCATCGGAGCTAGCTACTTGCGTTGAAAGGACCCCGATTAATAAAGCTATACGTCCATGATGGCTTGTGATGCCAGTGACGTCGAAGAGGGACGAGGCGAAGGAGGTCAGCCACTCGCCTTAGACTTGCTTCAAGCGAGCGACTGGTTGGCTGCGCTGACGTCGCCTACGCGATCACCTGCAATTCGCTGAATATGGGACTTGGTTCCAGAGAAGCCATTCCATAACGTGGAATGGATCTTAATTCAATCGTTCCCGTTCGATCGACCCGGCCGATTTCGACCTATCGGTCCCAACCGAATCGGTAGCGACATTGTTCCTTTCTCGCGCACCCTATCACGACCCGCACCCGGAGTAAGGGCATGAGTGCGTGACAGCGTCCCAGCCTATACCGCAGAAATGACGTAGAATGCTGTCTAGTTCTACTATCTAACAACAGTTATAATATCAAAACCTGTTGAGAACGGTCAACTCCGAATGGAGGACAAGCAATGTTAATATAATATACTCAATAAGCTATGATATTGTTACGACCGTCCAGTGTTGGTATTTATGTATGGTATTTATGGTGCACATCATCTTAATTCAACCGAGTAGTTCAAAGGAGGGAATTATGTATGGTATTTATGGTGCACATCATTAGGACGGGTTGCGACCGTCCAGTGTTGTGATAAGCTATAATATCAGTAAGTTTGGGATCCTTCGGATATTGGGCTAGCAACCCGTATCGAAGCGATCATAGTCTTACACATAAGGATGCCAAAGATGCATTACGGTGTGAACCGTCCATGGTCATTGCGTGATGACAGACCATGGTCATTGCTGCGACAGACCATAGAGAACTTGCATCAGCTAGCTATGGCAAGCAGTGGAGAGAGGTGCACCGGCTACAGTTCAGGGAGCACCATGACTCCCTAGCCGATCACATATCGCTCTAATAATTCAAATCACATTTTATATTTATTGTCGTATCTTATATTCCAGTTCAGCTTTACTTTCCGTATTTCTCACCATGCTATGTTTTCATTACTCACATGCTCTACCTGCTTTTATACTGTACCATGATTTGAGACTAAGTTCTATTTGAAAGAAGGGTTACAACCCCGGTCCTTGTTTGGTTCAAGGGTTGTAACTCGGCTTCAAATGGTTTCCAAGTCGCCTATATCTTTGTCTTGTATTTTATTATAATGTCTCTTATAGTATTTGTCAATTCATATGGAACTGCTGTTGGTGTTTGTACTTGCTCATTTTTCTGACAGGATACCGTTGACATATTACAGATGATTCTGAGACTGATTGCCCGACCTATTATGGGGTCGAGTCTGATGGAGTAGACCCAGGCTGTGGCTTATTAGTAGAGCCACTAGACTTTGCTCACCCTGAGTAGTGTATCTTAGTTAGGTTTGTCTGGCCTACGAGCTAGCTAGTACTTTTTAGACTGTAGTAGTTTTTATATATTATGTGATTCTCTGGGTTGTTTGTGTATAGCTCTGGACTTGTGTGGATCTTGGACTTATTTCATGTTCTCATCATTCGTATTTTCCTTTCCATACTATCTACCTTAGTTTTACATTTGTGATTGAGACTGTATTGCTATGTCACCATCCATTCGGAGTGTATATACTGTACAGGTACATTTATCTATTTAGTTGTAGTATTTATAGATGACCTAGACAGCGTTCTACCGCCGATACTGTGGCGTAGGCTGGACGTAACCACGTACTCGTGCCCCTAATCAGGGTGCGGGTCGTGACAGAAACACCGTGACCTTCATATTGATAGGGCCGGTGGGCTGAGATTAGCGCTGGGTGCAGGCGCAGGGCCTGCCACCCTTATGCATATGTTTAAGTTTATGGTTGGTTGGTTGAGTGAAATAATATAATTTCTTATGTAAGTTCTAACCTTGCAGGCTAGGCAAAATGGGACATAGATGAGCACGATCACAATATTTATGTTAAGATTATGTCTAACTGTATCTGCCGCAGGGGACACGGTGGTGGACAAGTTCAGGATATGTTCGGCTCGAGGCGGGGCTCGGCTTGGACGTTCCGAGGCATGGAGTCCTTAGCATTCAAGAGGAGCTACTGCATTGGCGTTCGGACTTGCGACATGGCCGAAGACTACTTGTTGGCTATAAAGAGGCATAATGTATGGAACAATGTACTCCTTTGTGAGCTAGAGAGATCATGAGCGTTGTAGCTAATTGGCATGTTAAGTTGGGCTATTCAGAGCCATTGTAACCTTCAGTTCATTATCAATAAAGAGATTCTTGTTATATACTACGTTTTCCTTCCGTTGCTTATGTTATCAATTTGAGCTATAAACACTATTGTGAATCTGTTATCTTGTCTTGCACGAGCGCAACTCCAGGCTCATACGGCATCATGCCCCAGCGATGACGATGATTCGGGTGAAAACTTGATAATGATGAAGACGGTAACTCGGTCGACAAACGTAAGTAACGAGGTATGATCGAAATTTTTTTTACAGTAGCATTAATATTAAATCTACATTGGCTTTTCTGTTAATTTAAATTTATAATATAATTAAACTAATATACGAAAATGCTATTTGCTCCCAAAAATTTGGGTGATACCATCTTCCATTATGTGGCATATAAACATGGTTGCTAATATGACAGCTGACATAGCAAAATTTAACAATAAATTAATATTAAAATGAACATTAATAGTAAATAATAATTTAATATTAAATTAACATTGATTAATATTAACATTAATATTAACATTAATATTAATATTAACATTAACATTAACATTAGTATTAGCATTAACATTAATATTAATATTGACATTAACATTAACATTAAAAAATTGGGTAATTAATTTTTATGGGTTAAAATTTGCCATGTCAGCTGTTTATGTCATCTGCCATGTCAGATGCCACATAATGGGAGACGGCATCACCCAAATATGTTGGGAGCCCAAACGACTAATTGCTAATATTAATACAGTGGCATTACCGTTATTTTCCAATAGATTCGTACCTTGTTCGGTCACACCCCTCCACGAGCGGGTTACATACACCCGCGTAAACGAGGGTTCAATAGCCTTTTCCAAAGAAGAAAACCCATCCGACTAGAGAGAAACAAAGGAAAGAAGAAGAAGAACAGTCGCAATGGAGAGGAGCAAGATCAACTACAGCGGATGAGCCGTCATCCCTACCGAGATTCTCTCGATGATACTGGTACTGTCGGGGATGTCGGCGGACGAGGTAATGTGCAACGTGGCCCCAGTTTGCCGTTCGTGGTGGAAGGCGCTCAACGGTCCCTTAGACTATTGGTCTAACGTCGACTTTGGTACAGTGGTGCCGGAGGACCCAGCAAACCGCTGAGATTAGTTTGATCGTAATGAAGCTCGTGGCTCGCAGTGAGGGATATCTAGGGTCCCTCTCCGCGTACAAGCTCGACGAAGTAGCCTTCTCTTTTGCATGTTTAAGGCCAGTGCAAATTTTATTTGGTCTTATTCTAATACTTTATTTTTTCTATTACAAAATTTTACGTATACTTTTGTTAATTTCTATTGATGTTTTCCCATTTTATAATACAGTGGGAAATTTCTAAGGGTGCTGCACATTCCGAAGTTCGACGTGAGTGATGAAACTTTCGTGAGACACTTGGAGTTTTTCCCTGTGCTGGAAGAACTCGACATTAGCTACTGCCTCTATATCACGTCGACTGGAATAATTTCTGCCAGAAAGTATTGTCGCCGTCTGGTCAAGCTGAGTAGGAACATGCCCCCTCCGGATTTCATGCTCAGGAACATGTTCGTGCTGGACACGAAAAATGAGGCGGAGGAAAGGCCGTGGCTGATTCGATGCCGCAGTCTCGAGCTACCTACATATGGGATTCGGCATGTTCAATGGAGACACGCTGCGATCTATCATATGCAACTGCAAGGGTCTTCGCCTGTTCGACATACGTGGGTGCTTCAACGTGATCTTCGACGACGAACTCTGAAAATTTGTTATTCAATACAGACGTTTAAAAAACCCTTTGATAATGTAATCCCAAGTACCAGGAGAACCTGTGTACGAGTGGTATAATGATTTAGATATGTTCTATCATTCCTGGGGTGAATGGTGAAAACATTAGCATGCATGCATGCATTTCTTTATATATATTTTTTACTAGTCTACATACAAGATATTTTTTATGAGTTACGATTCTCCATTTTGAGCAAATTTTACTTTTGTCAATACTAATTTTTTACATGATTATTTTTTTATAAATAAAATGGACTGTGATATAATGACGCCTAAGACGGCTCACTTCTGAGATTTCGACATTTCCAACACAGATTTTACCATTAATACAACATCTCAGTGTAATCATATCCAAGAGATTTTCGCCATTTCCCAACACAGATTTTACCTTATTCAAAATAAATTCTGGCGGTGCAAATTCTACTCATATTAGTGGTATCAGTGCCATTCACCATAATTAATGGTGATCGATACGAAAATATTGGTTTCTTTTTCACAACCCTTTAAAATCTATTTACACAGCAAACAGCCAAAACTAATTCATCTTCACGAGCCTTCAAAACCAATTTATATAGATTCAAACAAAACTAAACAACCAAACTATTTAAAATTCACAACCCTACAGAACAAGTCCTAAATGTACCATTCTCCGTCTTATATGTACCATTCTCCGTCCTACATGTATCATTCTCCGTCCTACCTCCGTCCTAAATGTACCATTCTCCGTCCTATATGGACCATTCTCCGTCCTACATGTATCATTCTCCGTCCTACATTTACCATTCTCCGTCCTAAATGTACCATTCGCCGTCCTAAATGTACAATTCTCCGTCCAAAATGTACCATTCTCCGTGTTAGAGGAACGGAGAATGGCCATTAACAGCCAAACACCAAACTAATTCATCTTCACGAGCCTTCAAAACCAATTTATATAGATTCAAACAAACCTAAACAGCCAAACTATTTAAAATTCACAACCCTACAGAACAGTCCTAAATGTACCATTCTCCGTCTATATGTACCATTCTCCGTCCTACATGTATCATTCTCCGTCTACCTCCGTCCTAAATGTACCATTCTCCGTCCTATATGGACCATTCTCCGTCCTACATGTATCATTCTCCGTCCTACATTACCATCTCCGTGTTAGAGGAACGAGAATGGCCATTAACAGTCCCAAAAATTGTTCCATACTAAATTAAAAGCATATAATAGCACCCAAAAATGTTAACATTAGAAAATTCTACAGAACCCAAACACCAGACTCGAACCTAGGCCTTCCATGTAAAAGCCAAACAGCACAACCAACTAAGCCTAGAAAGACATCAATAATGCTAAGTCTACTACCAAATGCTTACAACACTTTACAACCTTCACCCATTGCTGACATGTGGGCCATGGCCCACAAGTCAGCAATGGGTGAAGGTTGTAAGAGTGTTGTAAGGATTTGGTTGTAACTGTAGCATTATATCCCCAACTTCCAATAAGGAATAGAAAGAGTCGGTTAGGAACGTGTATATATATACATAGGGATCCCCATTCATCTGAGTAGGTTGCACATTTAACATGGCTCCAAAAAGATCATCTGGTTGGGAACCATTGCCAGAGTCTTCTTCTAGTCGTCGCCGAGCCTCTCCGCATGGAGCACCCTCTGCGCTGCCTCCGGCCATGACTGGCTGGCAGCGGCTGCGGACTTCCTGACCTCCTGCGGGTTGTCACTGGAGGTCATCGTTCGACCTCTTCATCCGGCGCCCAACTTTGACCTGTTGCCGATCACTCCGGAGGAACGGGATTCTCTGGAGAAGTGGGAAGCGTTTCACCGCCTGTGCCATAGGGCGGGTGTGCGCACCCTGCAGGACTTTGCGGAGATCCTCCGCGAGGCCAGTGAGGGCTAGACTTTTTTTTTTTTATTTTTTACAGTTTTTGTCCTCCTCTTGTATACTTCTCCGGAGAATGTTCCGGCGATGAAGCTGGGATTTAATGAAATAATATTTTTTAACTCAATTTGTTTTCGGCTACAATCAAAATTTACAACCTTCTTACAACTTACACCCATTTGCTAACTATAGCTTTATAATTAACAAATCTTGTTACGTCAAATCCATATATCAGCGACGATATCCCCATCAATGACTTGTTACGTCATAGAATTGATTATGCTGCCAGCGTCAATCTTGCCATCAAATCCATCTTAAACATGAATACAAAGTAAAATAGAGGACAATTTTGAGTGTTTCAATTTTACTCTTTTCAAGTACATAGTCTTCTTATTTTCAAAAATTTAATCAAATATTCGAAAAATAGAAATATTGAGATTAAACTTCACATTCTTAAATATGTTGTCAAATTTTTTTAATAAATAAGTTTCCACCACATTTTTTCTGCCAAATTTTCGATAATTTATACGGAACACGTGGATATATACTAGTAATAATAGTAATAAATTTAATTTTGGAAAGTAGTTTTTAAAATTAGGGTCTCAAAATCCCAAAGATTTATGTAGTAATTTCACATGGATATATACTAGTAATAATAGTAATAAATTTAATTTGGAAAGTAGTTTTAAATTTAATAGTAATAAATTCGACCGTCTTATACTAGTAATAATAGTAATAAAATTTAATTTAAGACTCAAAACTATTCTAATTTTTCTACTTCCCAAGGTCATAAGACGGTCGAATTTTCCCTCTACTTCTCTCAAACCCTCTTCCTTCTCCCAAACCCTCTCCCAACCCTCTTTAATCAAAATGCCGCCGAAGAAACAACGACCGTCGCCGAAGGGGAAGAATCCACAAAGGGATGCGATACAGGCCCGAAGGGCAGAACTTGCAAGGGCGGCGAAAACCAGGATTATGGTCGTTAGGGCAGAGGCCGAAAGGGCAGCGGCGGAAAGCAGCGGTGGCAGCGACGATGAAGACGGAGGCGGCAGCCAATCCACGTGCAAAAAGGCTAAAAACACTCATTGCCTGACAAAGACCGAAAAATCTATCTTCGATATAGAGTCGTCGAAGGCTCAACTTATGAAGATCGAAGGCGTACTCAAGCGAAGGCTATGATAGCAACGGATACAGAGTCATCAGCATACTCTGTAGATTTTGAATCCTCATCAGAAGAGAAAAATGAAGAGGAAGAGCAATCATCAAATAAGTCCCAGGCGGAGAGGAGGTAAAAAAGTTTAAAGACTCTAAAACTAAGAAGATTTACATTAAATATTTCAAGAAAAGGCTGTTATGCCTGACAGATCAATTAAGATGGATGATGTCGAAGACGAAGCTTTCCTGGATATATTAAAATTCTATCAATTGGAGAAACTGAACAAATCCTGTCTTGAGAAAATCTTCCAAACAATAGTAAGAGAATTTTACTCAAATCTTCCGGCTGAAATTAAAAAAAAAGAAGAGGATCAACCACTGGTATTTCTGAGAGGGAAACTGATTAGGGTAAATGCTGCTGTCATCAACAAATTTTGTGGATTTGATCCAGTTCCTGAGTTTGATATGAAAGATATTGATATTGTTTCCATGACGGATGCAATTCATGAGATTACAGGTGTTTCGATGGGTGCCAAGACCCCTCAAAATGTATACAAAGACCAATTAAAAACTTTGTATAAATTGTTGCATGCCTAAGTATCTCAAACACTCAACCCTACTGGACATGAGTTTTTCATCCATCCCGAGAGAGTAAAATTTCTTTATTATATGGGGAAGAAAAAAAGGATGGATATAGGTTCCTACATGTTCAGTAGAATGATGCATCTCGTGGGAAATCCAACTGCAAGGACAGCTCTCCCTTTCGGAGGATTTGTATGCTCGATGGCTAATAAACATTCTGTCCCAAGCTTAGCAGGGGATGTTTATATTAAAAACAAAGGCCCCATGAGAAAACTAACCTTCACTCGAATGTTTGGAAAACGGGCAGCAGCTGTAAGCAAACCATCAACATCTGAAAAACCATCAACTTATGGAATCAAAACACTAAGGACAGGGTTGATGATCTATACAATTTTGTTGCTGCAAACTTTGAGAATGTCTTCAAAGAGATGAAGACTATATCCGACAACTAGAAATTGATTCTGGATAAGATTAACCAGATAGAGGTTGAATTTGCTGACCAAGAATAGATTTTCCTTCCCTCGTGAAGAAGGTAAATAGGGCTAGCCCAAACTCTTATGTAAAATACACACTGTGCACATTGACACTTTAATGCTAGCCATCACTTTGATACTTCTATTTATGTTTCTAGATGTCATTTCTATATAAAGTGAGTCAATACTGACTATAATTTTTCTTAATCCGTCCCTCAAGGTGTAGGTGAAGGATATTTTGAGAAAGAAGAAGAAGTAGGAAAAAAAGAAAAAGAAACAAGAAGAAGAAGATGGAGACGGCTATGAAGATTCATCTTTTGAGTTTTGAATGTCTCTTATTTCAATTTGGATGTAATATTTGACTTGTAATATGGTTCTGAATATTTGTTGGTCATGGCGGCCAGCCCCTGTCCAGCGCCCGATTTCCCCGTGACCGCTGGACTCCCCGTGGCCGACCGCATCCTGCAAGCCGCCCTCGCCGCTGCTGACCCGCGACCGTCCTGCGCCGGACCTCCAGCGCACCACGCGGCCGATCCCGAACGGCCAGCGTCGACCCTCCGCGACCCCCTATCCCAGCGCCCGTCCGCCCTCGCTGGTGACCCCTCGTGCCGACCCCCTGTCTGCGCATCCTCCGGCCGTCCCCTCGACCCGCTGCTAGCACCCCTCCGCTCGACCAGTACCCTGCGGCCCTTGCGCCACTGCCGTTTGCCGTGTCCAGAAATGTTCCGATGCTTCTAGTCGGCGACGACCCGCAATCCAAGTCCGAGGCCACCCTTCGGATTTCGACATCAACTTTCAGTATAATTTCTAAACCGAGTAGTTCATCCCTCCCCGTCGTAGTCTATGATGACGCGGTCTCGATCCCCTTCGGATTCGATGATTCTATTATGTTGCTCGTGTGTGGATACTTGAGACGATCCTCGGATGGTCATTTCGGTTCCGGACCGAAATTGCATTGCTATGGATTAGGGCCTATATATTTGTGTTGATGCCCTGTTAAATATTGGTTGTAGACTAATTTCGGACTTGGGTTTAGTTCTGTGGCTTCCGAAAATTATTCTGTGAAGACTTGGTCTGACTTTGGCTATATATATATGTACATATATATTATGCTAATCTAAAGTGGTTTTTGGGGAATTATTTCTGTTAATTCAAAGTGGCTTTTATATAATGTACATGTATGATATTATTGTTGGTTCTGTGGCTTTATAAAAATGTTCACATATATGTTTCTATATAAATATGTATATATAAATACTGTGTGTATATATTTGTGTGTGTGTGGTGTGTGTGTGTGTGTGTGTGTGTGTGTGTGTGTGGGTGTTTTAAATCATGAAATCTTAGTTTTGTTTAAGTGGGACTCCTTTTATATAAATGTATATGATTTAAAAGGAAAATTTTATGTTTATATATATATATATATATATATATATATATATATATATATATATATATATATATATCTATATATATATATATAATCTATATATATATCTTATTAGAACTCATAAAGTTAACTTTGTGGCTATAATTGAACCTAAAGTGGACAGTGAGCAACTCACTCGTTATCGGGTTAAGCTAGGGTTCTCTGTGGCCTTCTCCAACCCTAAGGGCAATATATGGGTTATGGCCAGAGCTAATTGCGATATTACATTGGTCGAGTCCTTCGATCAGGCTTTATCTATTCGATTGGTAGATCCTTTGCTACCAGTTGAGACCCTTATCTCTATCGTGCATGGAGATAATGAAGGAAGGACGACGGCTTCTATGGGATAGGTTATTGAAGCTGCAAAGCTCGCAGAGATTACCTTGGATAGTGGGTGGAGACTTTAATGCTGTGCTTAGAACGGAGGAAAAACTGGGGGGTCGACGAGCGGATGCGGTGTCCATGCAAGATTTGCTAATTTTCAGTTAGCAGCGGGTGTTACTGAGTTGCCTTTCACTGGGAGCGCCTACACTTGGGTGAAGTCGGGCAATTCCGATCATCGTGCATCACGTCTGGATCGGGTATTCTTGGACAATAGATGGCACAAGTTGGCTCCTTGCTCTATAGAGGAACATTTGAATCGAACGGAATCGGACCATGCTCCAATTTTAGTTCGTTTATTAGCTCAACAGCAAGGTGGTCATAAGCAATTTTGGTTTCTGGATTTCTGGACAAACCACACGGATTATCAACAGCTGATTCATGGTGCGTGGCACTCAGTGGACCATAGGCATGGCCTTACTAAAGTTGCGCTTCGTTTGGAAGCATGCAGGAAGGTGCTCTCTTCGTGGAGTCGTGCTACCTATGGAGACCTATTTCAAGCAGTTAGGGAAGCGGAGGACAAGGTGTTAGCAGCTGAGCTCGTTTTCGAAGCTGATTGCTCTGAGAACAACAAGATTGCACTTGCCCATGCTGTTGCTTTGCTGAAACAACGTGTTCGAGTTGAGGAGGAGTTCTAGAAACAGAAGTCCAGGTTGAAGTGGGATTTAGAAGGGGATAAGAACTCGGCATACTTTCATGAATGTGTGAATTATGAGAAAAAAACTCTCAGGATCCATTCTATATCTACTCCGAACGATACTTTGTTGATTGATAAGGCTCATATTCAATCTTATGCGGTTGAATATTTTTCGACATTATTTCAGAGAGGAGACATTAAAGAAGATGAAGACTTGCTTTCAGTTATACCCTGTTTGGTCGGAGAACAAGAGAATGACTGTCTTATTGCCCTTCCGACCAAAGACGAGCTTTTTACAATGATTAAATCGTTGGACATGAACAGTGCTTCGGGACCAGATAGGTTCACTCCTAAATTTTTTCTCAGCAGTTGGGAGATCATAGGAGAAGACATCACAGAGGCGGTAGGGATGTTCTTTGAGGGGTTCTCTTTACCTAGAGCCATAAAAAACATTTCATTGGTTTTGATCCCAAAGACGAAACAGCCGAAATACTTTTCGAATTACCGCCCTATCAGTCTGTGCTCGGTGCTGAACAAGATCATTTCGAAGACTCTAGCTCTCCGTTTGGCTCCATTGTTGCCCAAACTCATTTCTCCTGAACAGAGTGGGTTTGTTCGTGGTCGAGAAATAGTTGATAATATTGTTCTTGCACAGGAGATTGTGGCGAAGATGAATAAGAAGCATTAGGGAGGCAATATTGCTATCAAGCTAGATATGATGAAGGCCTATGATCGTTTAGATTGGAGATTTTTGCTGAAAGTGCTGCGAAAGTTTGGGTTTCATAATAAGTGGGTGGATATGATGCTTCGATTACAAAACAATGTCTGGTTTGCTCCCCTAATCAATGGAGAATCGACAGGCTATTTTCAGGCATTTTGAGGTGTTCGACAGGGAGACCCATTGTCCCCTGCTTTGTTCATTCTAGCGGCGGAGGCTCTATCTCGTAGTTTGAAGTTGTTGCCATCGACGGACGGGTTCACTCCGTTCATTTCACCTAGGGGTTGCATGCCTATAACTCACTTATCTTATGCTGATGATGTGTTACTCTTTTCGGCAGGGGACTTAAGGTCTATAACACTGATTCAGGAAACTTTGAGCAGGTACGAGGATGCATCAGGGCAAAAAGTTAATGTAGCTAAGACTTCCCTATATGTCTCGACAAAGACACCACCTGAACGGGTTGCTGAGTTAGCTGATCGCACGGGGTTTTCTGTTAGCTCACCTCCTTTCACATATTTGGGATGTCCTATGGCTGCAGGGCATCAGAACTCAGGTATATATGTATGAAGAACTAATCAACAAGATCCGGGCGAGAGTAGAAGGCTGGCATAACAAGCTCTTGTCGCCTGGGAGGAAGCTGGTATTAATTAAATCGGTGCTTACTTCAATACCGGTGTACACACTAGCTGCCTGTAATCCTCCTCTCTCGATATTGAAATGAATTGAAACTATTTTCAGTAATTTCTTCTGCGGATCGATCCAGGGGGCCCCCAAACGCAGATGGCTGGGGTGGGAGTCCATTGCGAGAATGAAGTCGGAGGGAGGGACTTGGCATTAAGAGATTAGAAGACATTATGAAGGCCTTCTCTATCAAGTTATGGTGGAAATTTCGAACTCAAGAGAGCCTCTGGGTGCAATTCTTCATGAGGAAATATTGCTCTCAGCAACACCCGAGTGCGGTACGGATCACATCGAACTCGTCTTATGTTTGGAAAAGACTTCTGGCAGGAAGGAAGATAGCAGATCAGTATATACTTTAGGATGCTGCGGGCCTACATTGGCGTCGATCATCAGGTAGATTTACCCTTGCTTCGGTATGGGATATTTCAAGAACACAGTGGCCTATAGCTCCTTCTTTCATCCATATTTGGGGGACCTGCATTCCGTATAAATGGTCAATTTTGTTATGGCGCGTATTGCATAACAAAATTCCAACTGATGAGCAGATAATGAAGATCGGTTTCAGCATGGCTTCTCAGTGTCATTGCTGCGTGAACAGTTCGGTTGAAACTACATAGCACATTCTAAATTCTAGAGAATTAGCTACGGAAGTTTGGGCTGTTATGCAAGGTGTGTTCCACATACAGGGAGGTGGTCGAACATTGGTTCAGAGGATGAGGAGGTGGTGGCGCGGAGGAAAGCTGCATCAAAAACAGATTGGAGTGGGGGCTATTATATGGGTATTATGGAAAAATCGGAACAAATGGCGATATGAAGGGTATAAGTTCTCATCTCATATGCTCGTGAAGGAGATTCATAGGCAGATTGCTAAAGCTACTGTCAAGTGTTCACATTAGTTTCACTATGATGTTTTGTTTTTTGGATTATCGCCATATATATATTCTATATATGTGGTGACTTATATTGTAACCTGAGTTGGTACTTATCTATTATTCAATAAAATCCTAGTTTTCTGTTATATATATATTTATATATATATATATATATATATATATATATATATATATATATATATATATTATGGATATTTCGAAAATTTGGTTATTACAAAAAACATACTCTATATATTTTACGTTTTATTGGGTTATTTATGTTGGCGTTTGGGCTTATCGTATCTACTTTGGCGACGACTGAATTGGTCGAATGAGCCGTTAACGAAAGCAAACACTATTGGGCTTTCCCATACGTGGAGACGTAAGCTATTAGCAACATGTGACTGCGTGGCCAAGTCTGAGACTCTGGTTGTCCCTGCATTCCCACTTTAGTTTACTTTAGATTTGTAGAACTTGTTACTTGGCATGCTATATTTTAGGTGCAGGGCACTCGTGCCTTCGAACTGGACCGTTCCCGACTTAAAAGATCGTTGTAGCATAGTTTAGTATTTTTATTTTATTCTTTTTTATGTAAAATATGTTGTAAGGGCATAAGCCCATTTTTTCCTTTCTTTCTCTGATCCTTGTATTGTGTAGCTTAGGTGTAGCGTAGTTCTTTCTGTGTTTTGTGTGTTTTTATGACGATAATATCACCCGTTAGTTTATCTACAAATGAAATTAGAAAATTTTATTTTCTAAAAAGAAAAAAATAGGGTTTTCTCGCATTTAGAATGCTTTAAAAATACAAGTTTTATAATTATATTAACAATCCAATGCTTTTATCATTAAAAGAAAATATAGTTATATATACATTATTAAATACAAGTCTTTTCCCATAAATTGTGTTGCCTACTCTTTCCAAATAAAGTAAGAAAATTGACTTTTTATACAAATTGAAATAACGTAACGGTGTTAGTGTAATTATTAACCAGAAAATTGACTAAGACCAATATTAGAGATTGCAACTAGAACGTCTGAAAATAGTTATTCTGGAACTGAGTCAGACTCTTAATTAATGTAGGTTTCAAGGCCTGAGTCTGATGTCGTATTTTTTGTCTCCATCTACAGTATTGGAAAATCAAGGCAAGTTCATCTGTATTCAAACTTGTGTTTTAGTTAATAATTAAAATCATTGCATCGTAGAAACATTGTATCGACACTTGATCCACGGGATCCTATGCGGACCCAATTGATTGCTTGACTGACTCATTGACTCGGGATTGGAGATTAGTGTTAGCATCTGTGGTCAAAGCTCCCTACTGCCTCACTGTGGATAGAGAAAGCCCAATCCATTTAGGTTGAAGCCGGACCGTGTTCACTAGAACCCATACTACCTTCCTCTCTAGCCGGCCACATGATGTTACACGCTCAAAACACTATTGCTAGTTATATTGCATCATTTTTATTTCCAGATATTTATTGTATCACTGCTTCTTTATTATTATTAGAAAATAAATTATGTTATAAAATTGCTTCTTGCCTCTTTTTAATTATTCATTAAAATACTGAAATGGATATGTATGTTCTTGTTCCTCTCTTGACTGGAGACCAACATTTTTTTGGTGATTACGATGATGAGGAGCTTACTTTTGTACCTACTTTGGACCCGAACCGAATTATGATAAAATAGCTGAACCCAACCAGGAGGCACCTGAGCCGACTACTTAGTAGTCCAGTCAGCATTGTATTTAAAGATGTAAACCTTAGTACAACTTAAGTTTGTTTCAGCATTGTGTTTGAATAATTAAATAATTTTTAATTTCTCGTATTCTAGAATGTTGTGCTTGAGTTACTATTGATTGATACAGCTTACTATCGCCGTCTCACAACGGTGCAGGCTGGGCATGATCCGACCGGACCAAGAATCTTAGGATCGGGTCGTTACATATTTTCAGTGGTGGCCCATGCAGGTCATCAGTTCTACAAAAATTTTGTCTAGTCAACTCAGCCTAGACAAACATGCAATTCTGTACCTTGGCTTAGGTCTAAGTATGACTTTAGGAAAACAGACTCTAGAAACAATTAGAACACATAGAACATTGAAACATCATGACTCGTCACAACATAGGACCGATTTTTTTCAAAATATGTTATCTATGTGTGTAACTTAGTTGGATTGCATTGCTTATGTTGCTTCCTAACCATTCTAAAGAATGGCTAAGGAGATGCAAGCCGTGATTACAATTCTATGGTCTCCGAAGGATTATGTTTTCCCTATCTGCATATTTCTTTAGGGTCTAGGCCCATTTACTATTTTAGAAGTTTTGACTTCTCTTTTAGCCAACCTACCATCAATGAATAATATCCCAAAGCTATTCATTTGTTGGTTTTGTTAAACCAATTCAACTTGACTTCCTTGAACCAACAAGACTAACTTTTTAGCCCAACTTACCTAACAAATTCTCGAACTTTCATTGGTCATAAGGAATTATTTTTCCCAAAATAATTTTGGTAAAGGTCAGTATTCTCTAAGTGTTTTGCCGAGAATATTCTCATTGGCTTCTTCTACTCAACTCAAAGTTGTGATGCTTCTGTCTTATCTTGTGCCTAACTCAATTAGTTAGAATCAAGATCAATTTCGAGTTTAATCTTTGAAAAGGAAAATGTCAGAGAACAGATACTCCTCTTGACTTCAAACCAACCATTTGATTCTTAAGAGCTACTAGAACACATATTTACCCTGATAAATTTCTTTGATTCCTAAAGAACAGATACCTACATCTTTTCCTATCATGATTAGAACTTTAAAACTCGTTTGAATTTTCGGAAGCTCCTTGGAATTCCTATGGATAAAATTGAGAGAGTATCCGTTGACCTATTATGGCGGGGAAGCTGCACAATGCAGTTATTTATCTGAATCATGGAAACTATGAGTTTACTGCAGCCAGCAACGCATTGGCAAGACATGAACCCTAAGTGAAGTGGTTTATAGTATTAATAGGATTTCAGATATTATTAAACTATGTCCTCAGTATCTGACTTCTTGAGTTGTTCCATCAACAAAGGATAAAGTTGATAGAAGATTCGGTGATCTATCATTATTTGAGTCATGGAACCAATGGTTCACTGCAGCCAGATGTATACTGGCGGGTCATGGACTCTAGGCAAAGTGACTTCAGGTATGTATGGTTTTCGGATACTATTGAGACCATATCCATGTTACAAATATATCATGTTTGGTCTCTTATCGCCATTGATAACTTTACCAGAGTTGTCTTGATTCGTTTAAATTTTGGATTATTGGAATCTTAGCAACTAGTTCAAATTTTTAGAAATCATTTCTATAGGATTTATATAGGAATTCTACTTGATTTTTTAGGACTGTTTTTAAACACCTATTGGCCCAATCTCTTTCCTGGTTCAACTTTAGTACGTTGCATATATTTTGTTACATATTTTGGAAGCTATAGATAGTTGTGGATAGCTTTAATATTAAATAGTTGATATACATCTTGTGGATGGCTATATGTATATAGTCGATAGCTATATGCGAAAGAAACATAGATTGTTACCCATCCCATTTCTAGTAAGGGCATCTTTGGGATCAATATTAGTTAGCTAAAGGGTAGAAAATGTAGAAGAATACCTCGAGTAAGTTAGTCTTGAAAGAGTGGTATATCTTAGCTTGTGACAAATTTGGGTTAAACCGTTGGTAGTGCTCACTAGTGCCTAAACCTCATTCAAACAAATAAAAGTATTTGACGATTTTGAATTTTATGATTAAAGGAAGATTTATAGGAGACAGAGGAAGACGTAGGTAGAGTTAACGAGAAAAGTCTAGGATTTGGTAAGGTTCTCACATAGAGGAAGTAAATTTGGATAATATATAAACATGAAAATATGATGATCAAGTAAAGGAACACTTGACGGGGATCAACTTTTATGATTAGATGACTACTGTACCCAGAAGGGACGGATATAACCATGGAAGGAATATCACAAGCGATGGAATGATAGGTTTTAGAGAAGGAATAAGAAGTGAGGAATTGAGATAAGACCATTGGCATACAACTTTGGAAAGGAGGAAATGGGTTTGCAATTTCTACCAAACATTGGAGACTTATATTAATTATGGTAAGAATGATTAAGATTTTTTGATATTTTTGCTAATGTGTTTGGATGAGAACGATTGTTAGGTGCATAGTTAAAGATTAAAATTTGATTAAGGATTATAATTTGGTCAATTGATTTCAAGAATTGAAAATTCTCGAATATAGATCATAAATCAACCATAAAGAATTTTCTAAGGATTTACTATGACAAGTGAAGATTGTGATTTTGATGTAGTCAGTTTTGGAAGAATGGCCGACAATTAGAAATTGATGTCTATAAAATGATTTGATTGAGAGAACTACTTGAAATTTGAAATACATTTTGCATATGAGTTACATACAATGACTGATGGAAATTTGATTTAGATGATTTATGATTCCAAATAGATTTAGTTTTAATACCTTGGCAGCTGCGTTAGTTTTCTGTAGATACTGGGAATTCAGCTAGTTTACCAAGTTAGAGATTAGTTTTTGTATGGGTATTAATAAGATGTCTATCTTGTAAGTCATTTTTTCTGCATGTCCTATCTTCTGACCGTGGAAATAGTGATACGATATTCTTTCTATCCCCTTTGATCATCACTCAGTCCTCAATAGAAATATCTTATCCGATTACATTCCTATCATAGCTATATTATTCTAATCACCCTCGCTATCCTACTATCATACAACTTGTTGATTTTTTCTGAGTCACAAACCCTTATACCCCATTCCAATTTGATTGGAATTTTTAACCCCTCATCTCAGAAGATTCCATTATTTTATGCCTTCTCAATAAACTGTTGGCGTTCGTTTCTTTCTTGCCTTTTCTGTTTCACGAGATCTCATTTATTTATTTTCCCTATTTTATGATTATTTGATTATATTTTTTGTACCTAGATTTTACTCGTGCCTAAAATGATTTTGATCACAACAATATTCCAACTATATCTCAGATCATATCCAGATAATTCTGATCGTGCCTATATTTTACCCGGTGATCATGCCTAGAATTCGATCGTGCCTAATGATTTAAATTCCATTATTTATCAAGGATAAGAGATTTTGATTATACCCCGGCCCTTATCTTTGAAATTTTGAGGACAAAATTTTCTAAGGAGGAAAGGTTGTAAAATCCATCAACTCTCACCATACAACCGACCCCACGTTCCCAACTCTTCCCCAATTCTCTCCTGACCTTTTCCTTTCCCCTTATCTTTCCATCTATTTCTCCCTACTACCACCACCATAGCCTCGTTATTTCCTCCATCACCAACAAAAAAAAAGAGACAAAACCTATCTCCCCCTCACTTCTCTCAAAGCCCACAACAACTCTCTCCCCGTCGGACCGAAATTGTGTTGCTATGGATTAGGGCCTATATATTTGTGTTGATGTCCTGGTAAATATTGGTTGTAGACTAATTTCGAACTTAGGTTTAGTTTTGTGGCTTCCGAAAATTATTCTGTGAAGACTTGGTCTGACTTTGGCTTATATATATGTATATATATTATTATGTTAATTTAGAGTGGTTTTTGGGGAATTAGTTCTGTTAATTCAAAGTGGCTTTTATAATATATATATATATATATATATATATATATATATATATATATATATATATATATATATATATATATATATATATATGTATAGTATTGTTGGTTCTGTGGCTTTATAAAAATGTATAGATATATACGGTCAAAAAGTACTGTAGTATATGTTTCTATATAAATGTGTATATATAAATGCGTGTGTGTGTGTGTGTGTGTGTGTGTGTGTGTGTGTGTGTGTGTGTGTGTGTGTGTGTGTGTGTGTGTGTGTGTGTGTATAGATATATGTTTTAAATCATGAAATCTTAGTTCTGTTTAAGTGGGACTCGTTTTATATAAATGTATAAATGTATATGATTTAAAAGAAAAAAAATTATGTTAAGCATAATCTAAGTATTTGTGGCTCATATAAAAATATTTATGTATATATATATATATATATATATATATATATATATATATATATATATATATATATATATATTATGGCTATTTTCGAAAATCTGGTTATTACAAAAAATATACTCTATATATTTTACATTTTATTGGGTTATTTATGTTGGCGTTGGGGCTTATCATATCCACTTTGGCGATGACTGAATTGGTCGAATGAGCTATTAGCGAAATGCAAATGCTACTGGGCATTCCCATATGTTGAGGCGTAAGCTATTAGCAACGTGTGACTGTGTGGCCAAGTCTGAGACTTTGGTTGTCCCTGCATTACGACTTTAGTTTACTTTAGATTTATAGAACTTGTTACTTGGCAGGCTATATTTTAGGTGGAGGGTACTCGTGCCTTCGGATTGGACCGTTCCCGGCTTAGAAGATCGTCGCAGCACAGTTTAGGATTTTTATTTTACTCTTTTTTATGTAAAATATGTTGTAAGGGCATAAGCCCTTTTTTATTTCTCTGAGCCTTGTATTGTGTAGCTTAGGGGTAGCGTAGCTCTTTCTGTGTTTTGTGTGTTTTATGACGATAATATCGCACGTTAGTTTATCTACAAATGAAATTGAAAATATTTATTTTCTAAAAAGAAAATTAAGGTTTTCTCATATTTAGAACGTTTTACAAATACAAGTTTTATAATTATATTAACAATCTCACACTTTTAACATTAAACAAAAATATAGTTTTATATATATTATTAAATACAAGTCTTTTCCCGTAAATTGTGTTGCCTACTCTTTCCAAATAAAGTAAGAAAATTGACTCTTTATACAAATTGGAAATAACGTAACGATTTTAGTGTAATTATTAACCAGAAAATTGACTAGGACTAATATTAGAGATTGCAACTAGGACATCTAGAAACGATTATTCTGGAACTGAGTTGGACTCTTAATTAATGTAGGTTTCAAGGCCTGAGTCTCATGTCATATTTCCTGTCTCCATCTACAGCATTAAAAAATCAAGGCAAGTTCATATGTATTCAAACTTGTGTTTTAGTTAATAATTAAAATCATTACATCGTAGAATCATTGTATCGATACTTGATCCACGGGATCCTATTCGGACCCAACTGATTGCTTGACTGACTCATTAACTCATTGACTCAGAATTGGGGAGTTGCATTAACACATGTGGTCAAAGTCCCCTACTGCCTCACTGTGGATAGCGAAAGCCCAACCCACTTGGACTGAAGCCAGACCGTGTTCACTAGAACACACACTGCCTCCCTCCCCAGCCAGCCACAGGATATTACACGCTTAAAACACTTTTCCTAGTTATATTGCATCATTTTTTTTATTTCCAAAGATTTATTGCATCACTGCTTCTTTTTTATTATTAGAAAATAAATTATGTTATAAAATTGCTTCTTATCTCTTTTTAATTATTCATTAAAATGCTGGAATGGATATATGTTCTTGTTTCTCTCTTGACTAGATACCAATAATTTTAGGTGATTACAATGATGAGGAGCTTACTTTTGTACCTACTTCGGACCCGAACCGAATTATGAGGAAATAGCTGAACCCAACCAGGAGGCACCTGAGCCGACTACTTAGTTGTCCAGTCAACATTGTATTTAAATTTGTAAACCTTAGTACAACTTAAGTTTGTTCCGGCATTGTGTTTGAATTATTAAATAAAGTTTTTTTTTAAATTTCTCGTATTTTAGAATATTGTACTTGAGTTACTACTGATTGATACAGCTTACTGTCGCCGTCTCACAAAGGTGCAGGCTGGGCATGATCCGACCGGACCTAAAATCTTAGGATTAGATCGTGATATGGGCATGGATCAAAATACCCACCTGCGGAGCCCCGCAAAGTCCCATCCCCTGCACTATCGGATCGAGCGCGGCCCACGCGATGTCGTACGATCCAACTGTCAAGAGGGTACAAGGCTTCGACGAGGCTCTGAAGACGGGGCTCCCGATCCGAACCCTATATATATATATATATATATATATATATATATATATATATATATATATATATATATATAAGCCCGATCCCAACCCTCTATATATATATATATATATATATATATATATATATATATATATATATATATATATAATATTATATTATATATTTTATATATATATATATATATATATATATATATATATATATATATTATATATATATATATACTATAAATATGGTTAAGTACTAGTTTAGTTAGAATATGTTGAGTTAAGGCTATATATGGTATAGTTATATAAATAGTGTGAGTATGACATCGACGTGTCATTTATTTGGTAGATTAATTTATTCTAAGAGTTCGTAACGGTGTGACGGATAATACCAGAGTCGAACCATTGTACGCATCTTTGGAGACTACATGCAAGTATACCTTATGTAATATCCCGCACTGTACGGCGCATTACGATGATTCGTTGAATTGAAGAATTGCGTTGACCCGATGAAGTATCGATGC
The DNA here is from genome assembly GCA_029216955.1 of Iris pallida. Taxonomy (NCBI): domain Eukaryota; kingdom Viridiplantae; phylum Streptophyta; class Magnoliopsida; order Asparagales; family Iridaceae; genus Iris; species Iris pallida. The sequence goes on from JANAVB010039018.1 coordinate 564,030, forward strand.
GAGTTGATACAAGAGTTAAGTTGGCCTGAAAGAAAGCTTTGAGTCGATTCGAATCTACAAATCGAAGTGATGTAAGACATAAGTCCGATTCAAAGAAATATTAACTTTAGTTGATTTCTTGTGCAGGTTACGCCTTTACGCTGAATTATAAGAGGTCAGCATTTTGCCTTATTCGCAACAGTGTCCACAAAACTAAAACATCGCCTTGCAACGGACCGAGGCATGGATACGGTAGGCCGAATCAATCGAGTAGCTCAACGTAATGGCTAAGTCTGATGAGTTGGCCATGTAACGAAGCTATGAAATTGAGCTGCATCGGCTTGGCAAAACGACAGGTGTATCAGCTTAAGGTGGACGGGTTCTTGACCCTTCTCACTAATCCTTTATGTCTAATAAAAATGTACCCCTTGTATGTGATCGTGACTATTGAGTTAGCGAGCGTGGCTCGAACGATTAAAGGTCTTAGTGTGTGTCAAATATTAAGATAGAACATCGAACAATCAACAATTGAGGTGATGCGCATAAAGTGCATAGGTCGCGGTAGAATATTGATGGTAAAACATTGAAAGATAATTATTGAGACATGCTTCAAATGTATGGCTCAAATAACATTGAATGCTAGGCTAAGGAATGATTATAACGTTGAACGTGCCTTTGCGTACGGAAGTTATGCAATGACTAAGTAGGTACGAAATGGACAAGTTGTTATGCAACGCTATGGAACCTGTCGTGACATCAAAAGATATACTTCGTACATCGAAGTATGCAGTTGTGGCATAATTGTCGCAGAACTGCGATTATACGAATAACTTGAAAACCGTCGGGTGAGTAGATGTACGTAATGGGATATCGTACATCAATATGGATGTATTAGGGCAAATAAAAATAGAGATAGGCGAACATGTTTGGTTGTATGAAACTCAGACGCATATTTCATGGCCAATGGACTCGGATGGCCCGTGCACAGGCGCGGCTTCCCTCGAACGATTACAACCGGGGCACCGGAACCGTTCGTTCTAGGAAGGAATTATGTTTGGTAATCATGGTGCACTTCATTAGGACGGGTTACGACCGGCCAATGTTGTGATAAGCTATGATATCAGTAAGTTTATGATCCTTCGAATACTAGACTAGTAATCCGTACTGGAGCGATCGCCTGCATACACGTTGAGATACCAAGTATATTACGGTGCGAAACGCCGTGACCTTCATATAGATAGGACCGATAGATTGAGATTAGAATTGGGTGCAGGCACAGTGCCTACCACCCTCATGATTATGCTTAACATGATGGGTTGGTTGTCTGATTTGTTGTTCATTTGCAGGCTAGGCGACTCAAGACAAGATGTGCACGTACACTATGTTTATCGATATCATATGGCTAACAATGTATGTCACAGAGACACGGATTGGACACATTTTTGTTTCTATTGTTGCTCATAATATGTCTTACCACTTAATCTTGCCATGAAGCTGATCCTAAGGCAATAATAGAAAGATCACCAAATAATCTGCAAGCTTCACTAATTACTTAGTGTTGGTTTATATGAGTGGGTCTTGATCAGTACAACGAAGACGAAAGTACAAATCTTCCACTACTTTGTATGCAGGTTCAAGATATGTTTGGCTCATGGCGGGGCTTGGCTTGGATGCGCCGAGGCATGGAGTCCTTAGCGTTTCAAGATGAGTTACCGTAATAGGTTCGGCATGCATCATGAAGATGTTCGACCGAGAGTCTTTGGATGTGCTATAGAAGACATGATATATGGAACGAGATCCTTTGTGAGCTAAATAGATCATGAGCATTGTAGCCTATTAGCATTTTTAGTTGGGCTATTCAAAGCCCTTGTAATCTTTAGTTCATTTATCAATAAAAGAGATTCTTATTATATACTATGTTTTCTTCCGCTGCAAATGTTATCAATTTGAGATAAACTTATTTGAACCTATTATCTTGCCTTGCACGAGCGTAGCTCCAGGCTCGTGCGGTATCACGCCCCAACGAGGACGATGATTCGGGTAAAATATAGCGAGGATGAGCGATTTTTTGGGTCGGGACGTGACAAGTTGGTATCAGAGAGGTTCTATCCTTTGGACCGTGAACGAATCTCTTTGACCCTCAATTGGTATCAGAGAGGTTCCATACAATAAGTCTAAATACTTGTTTGTGTCAGAGAGGTTCTATCCTTTGGTATCAGAGAGGTTCCATACATAGAGGTTCCATACAATAAGTCTCTTTGACCCTCAATTGGACGTGAACGAATCTCTTTAACCGTGAACGAATCTCTTTGACCCTCAATTGGACGTGACAAGTTGGTATCAGAAAGGTTCTATCCTTTGGTATCAGAGAGGTTCCATACGATAGGTCTAAATACTTGTTTGTGTCTTGCTACATATGTTTGGAATTTTACATGATGCTATTGAATAGTTCTGCGAGATGTTGGTTGCATCAAATGCAACGAGTTGTCCGATGTTGTTGAACCGGTACAATAAGTTGAGATATAGGATGATATGTGTTATATGGCTATGCGAATGGATAGCGAATGTGTTGAACGATTTGAGTGAGGGCTTTGAATATCGAGAATGAATCGTTGCACGAGTTACAACAAAAAAGATTGAGAAATCACGGATGCGATAATTGCGAGTTGAGTTGGTCGCTAAGTCGAATTTGAGTAGACGAATATGTAAGTTGGCCGAGTTGTGTCAGGCTTTGAATTAGGCGAATATATATGTTGGCCGAATGTTGAGTTGAGTTTTGAATAAACGATTGTTGCCTATGTGATCGGTACGATCACCGAAGCACGGTTAGATCGAACTTAATAGGTGATAAAAGAAACGCTTAGTATGTTGCGAGAAAAATGACTCAAATTCTGAGTGGTATATGCTATACCACATATGCGATCAGTGCATCAGAGTGTCGATGGTGATAGGCCCGAATTCTGAGTGGTATAAGCAATACCAATTAGCGATAGCTATGTCGAACTATTTAACGATTGCGATAAATTGCATCGAGATGATGGTGTCGATTGCGATAAGTTTGTCCGCAATGGACGGAATAGTGTTGAGAGTCGAGTAGAAATTGTTCGATAGAAGTCGATGAACGAATCCTTCGACGAATTAAGTTAGTACGATCAAGCGTGGACTCGCATCTATAAATAATGAGTTGAACTAGAATTCATTGAGTGTAAGCTTAACGATAGGATGGGAATAAGCATTGAAGAAATAATTGACTCGATCAAATTGAGTTGAGTTAATGGAAGACTTGGTAGAAACAAGTTGGGTAGATGCGAAGAGTCGTACGAATGAATTTGCATTAGCGCAAAGAATTGATAACACGATTTGAAAGTTCGATAGGGAATACGAGAATGGACATAAGGAATTAGAAATCGTGTCACTTGATGACAATAGTTAGCTGCAACGACACGGATATTGATACGTGCAAGACTTGATTCGTATTCAAGTTTGGATGATAACAGTAATTGCAACGAATTAGAATTTATGCGAAAGAAAGATGTTCAAGTTATGCATGTCGACGATGGTATTGAGGCGTATCAAAGATGACATGCAATAATCCGAGTATACTCTGATTGGATGAAGGAAGATTTTGGTTAAACATTTTTGTCGGAGGAAAGTGATACGAGTTGAGTTGATGTTGAGATTTGGATAATTTTGCTCGTAATACTGAAATTGGATATCGCGTATCGATACGAATGCACAGAAATACATAAGTACGAATGATGTACAAAGCAGAACAAGTTTATGAAATCAAGATTTTGGTAGGTAACTATACGAGAAGTCGAACGAAGTGATTCGAAGTTTCGCGATAGATGTGATGCAAAACGATGTAAATACTCAAGGAGTCTGAGACTGGATTGATATATTACTTAGATGAAAACGAAAGTGTCTTAATTGTTTCAATGATAACCACAATGTTGATGTTGTTGTGTTGCGCGAGTGCAACTCCAGTCTCGCACATACGTCACGTCGGATTAAGGCGATCATTCTGCGGGAGTACTGGCATGGTGATTCATGCCTAGTAGGGATGATCGAACTTGCGAAGATCAAGGCATGGCAATCAGAATCTTGACTTCTGGTTTGATGTGAAGGTGAATTCGAGGATTGTTGCGATGAGCATAGAGTGTATCGGACATAGACCGTGGGTAGATAGACTCAAACTCTAGACGAGTAGATATTGTTTGGTTTGTAAAATCGTTGACGATAGTATATGAGTATTGGATGGTAGCGGCGCATGAGTTGGGCGGGTAGGCTAAGGCATTGTGGATTGAAGGATTAAGTCGGATTACAATAAGCTCCATAGGAATTGTCGAAAATTGATTTGGCACCAAGATCGGATATAGCATGGTTCATAGTAATTGTCCCTCGTTAATGATCTTCAACTATCGAGCGTAGCTTCGGGGCAACTGACCCTAAAAGACTTGACCACCAAATCAAAATGAATATTGGAGACAGTAGGATGGCCCTAATGGAGTCGCATAAGCACTTGTGTTGAGGATAAATGATAATGTAGTGCATGTTGAGGAAAAGTCTAGGCGATTGGATATGTGTTGCAAGATTTAATGGAACGGCCTTGGGCTAGATTAATACGAATAGACACTGACGATTGATCGAATAAGTATTCGAATGGTTTGCTAGTTGATGATCGGATAGATGTTGATGAACGTACTTAGCATATCGATACGGATAGGCAATTTTGAGAATTGTGTTATGTACAAAAGCAAGAATAGTGGAACGATCCTAGGATTTGTGTCATAGATCTGATTTGGTAACAACTAGGCTACGTGTGTTGAATGCATGATCGAGATTAGCAAGATGAACCAGTAGAGATTTGATTGAGAAACTTGATTGGTGATTAGTACTCGATCAAGAATCAGAGCGGAACGTATCGTAAGAGATCTTGGGTCGGAAAGATTGTTGCCCTTGAGCATCGTAGACTTAAGTTGACCTCTTGTGTCGGAAGAGATTAAGTACGACGTCTGGATCAGTTACCTAGCGGGGTAGCCCCAGACACGATGCGTGGATAGATCGAGAGAATGTAAATCATATCGAGATAGTTGTGTGTGAGGCATAGTATGAATGGTAGGCAAAGGGGATATGTTGGACTTAGTCGATATCGTTGAGGCAAAACTTTACGAATAGTTGGATAAAACGATTTGAGTTGCACAAGGGATAGAAAACGGACAAACGAGTAGGCACTACGAAGAATTGTTACGATCGGATGCGCAACAACTTGATGCAATGCATGTGTTAGATGGTCGATGAGAAACTTATGGAATTAAAGTTGTGATTTTGAATCATGTCGTATGCAAAGGTGTTTAGAAAATGATCACCTGTTATGGAATTTTGCATACAAAAAGGATTTCGGGAATAGACGCTAAGATTTGACCAAGTCATGTACGGGGTGGTTTGTGTTTGAGGATTTAGTGATACCTGTTAGCTTTGCTCGAATTCTCTACCATTGTGCTTAGCTAAAATGTATATATTAGTGGGATGCCTAAAATATGTGTACGATCCAAACTCGATGGTATACCGAATTCAATTGAAACTGCATGGAGGAATCGAGAAGTGTTAAAGAAGTTGTACGAATGCTAGAGATGGAACCACGATAGTGAATCGATGATGTGTAGATCACATGGATCAAAAGTTCGAGCGGTTAAGAGAAATATGTAGATTAAGAGTTGGATTTGGTTCGAGGACGAACCTTATTTTGAGTGGTAGATTATGTAATGCCTCGTACCGCATGACGCATTACGATGAGTCGTTGACTCGAAGAATTGCGTTGAGCCAATAAAGTATCGATACGAATCGATGCAAGAGTTACGTTGGCTCGAAAGAAAGCTTTGAGTCGATTCGAATCTACAAATCGAAGCGATGCAAGGCATAAGTCCGATTCGAAGAAATATTGACTTTAGTTTATTCTGCGTGCAGGTAACGCTTTTATGCTGAATTATAAGAGGTCGACATTTTGCCTTATTCGTAACAATGTTCGCAAAACCAAAACATCGCCTTATGACGGACTAAGGCATGGACACGAAAGGTTGAATCAGTCAAGTAGCTTAACAAAATGGCTAAGTCTGAAGAGTTGTCTATACAACGAAGCTATGAAATCGAGCCACATCGACTCGACAAAATGATAGGTGTATCAGCTTAAGGTGGACGGGTTCTTAACCCTTCTCCCCTACTCCTTCATGTCTAATAAAAATGTACCCCTTTGGTTGTATGAAACTCATGCGCATATTGTATGGTCAATGGACTCGGATGGCCCGTGCACGGGTGCGGCTTCCCTCGAATGATTATAACCGAGGCACCGGAACCGTTCGGCCGTGGAGGGAATTATGTTTGGTAATTGTGGTATACTTCATTAGGACGGGTTGTAACCAACCAATATTGTGATAAGCTATGATATCAGTAAGTTTGTGATCCTTCGGATACTGGACTAGCAATCTGTACTAGAGCGATCGCCTGCTTACACGTTGAGATACCAAGTCCATTATAGCACGGAACGTCGTGACCTTCTTATAGATAGGACCGATAGACTGAGATTAGAATTGGGTGTAGGTGCCGAGCCTACCACCCTCATGATTATGCTTAAGATGATAGGTTGGCTGTGTGATTTGCTGTCCTTTTACAGGCTAGGCAATTCGAGACAAAGATGTGCACGTACACTATGTTTATCAATATCATATGGCTAACAATGTCTATCGCAGGGACACGAGATTGGACACATTTATGTCTCTATTATTGCTCATAATATATTTTACTGCTTAATCTTGCCATGAAACTGATCCTAAGGAAATAATAGAAAGATCACCAAATAATATACATACTTCACTAATTACTTAGTGTTGGTTTAGGTAAGTGGGTCTTGATCAGTACAGCGAGGACGAACATACTAATCCCCCACTAGTTTGCATGCAGGTTCAGGATATGTTTGGCTCGTGGTGGAGCTTGGCTCGGATGCATCGAGGCATGGAGTCCTTAGCATTTCGAGACGAGTTACCGCACTGGGCTTGGTATGCAACATGAAGATATTCGGCCAAGAGTCTTTGGATGTGCTATAGAAGATATTATATATGGAACGAGATCCTTTGTGAGCTAGAGAGATCTTGAGCGTTGTAGCCTATTGGCATTTTTAGTTGGGCTATTCAAAGCCATTGTAATCTTCAATTCGTTTATCAATAAAAGATATTCTTATTATATACTATGTTTCCTTCCGCTGCGAATGTTATTAATTTGAGATAAACTTATGTAAACTTGTTATCTTGTCTTGCACGAGCGTAACTCCAGGCTCGTGTGGCATCACGCCCCAGCGAGAACGATGATTTGGATAAAATCTAGCAAGGATGAGCGATTTTTCTTGTCGGGGCGTGACACCTTACCCGATGTACAGTTTCTTTTACATGCATACTTTTTATATTTGTACATGTCTCTATTTTTTATGTATTTGTTGCCTTGCCATATTTTATTTTCATGTTTTACTATATCATATGCCTGTCATTTTCTTTTCATACACTTTCATAGTTGTTCGTGTCAGTGCCATGTTATGTACCATGACTTGTTCCCACTCTCAATCGTTAGCACGCATCATGCTGCGATAGAGACTTTATAAGTAACTTGTTCCCTAGTTCTTTGATATCGTTATTAGTACTTGGCTATTGACCAATCTCGGTCGTTAGTGTGCCATACTGCGATAGAGACTTTATATAGATAGTTAGCACGTCCCATGTTGCTTTCTATATGACCGTTAGCTCGTACCGTATTGTAATTTTATCCGACATTTTCTTGTAGCCACGTCTAGTAGCACTACTCTTATTCGTGTGTCCTCACTTGCATTTTACTTTTTGTTATTTCTTTTTCTTTCAGTTGCATGTTTATTTACTGTTACGTTCGGCATGTTATTATGTATCTTGCTGTCCCCTGAGGACCTGATGATCTCTCCAGGTTTTGTAGAGCTGCTAGAATAGAAGGGTAGTTGGTGGTTGTTTCTCCAGAATGTCAGGTATAATTAGTTTATATTGTCACCATATTCTTCTTTATTTTATGTTTTTGTCCTAAATTGACTCATACTGCTATTATAGCCTAGTATTTTACAAGCTTCATCTTTCTTCTAGCTTGATCATGATATGTGTTATTGGAGATCCACTCTAATATATTTATCTATTCTAGGACCAGTGTATTATGATCTGATCAACTATTGTGCACTTGGTTCACTATTCATGTTACTATTTTATGGTTTGAGATATAGTTGGACTTGCTAGTTATAATTAAACTAGACCTCTAGACAGCTTATACGTAGGGTTGAAAACGAGCCAAGCTTTTATAAGCTTGAGCTCGGCTTGACTAGAATTAATCGAGCTCGAGCACGAGCTTGATAAGTTTTTTTATTTTATAGCTTGATTTTGGCTCGAGTTTGTTTATATTATGCTTGAGCTTGGTTTGAGCTCGAGCTTGGCTTGATAAGCAAGTTTGATTCAAGCTTGATAAACAAGCTCGATAAGCTCAAAATCAAGCTTGTTAAGCTTGATTTCAAGCTCGCCCAGCTTTATTTCAAGCTCGCCCAGCTTTATTTCAAGCTAGTTAGGTTTGAATTCAAGTACCTGTAATAGTAACAATTTATTTATAAAAATCTAATTAAAAAGTTCCTTAATATCAATTATTAAGGACATATAAATATATAATGCACACAACCATATTGTTATACAAACATATATAAAATTAGAATTCAACAAAGAGCAAACGAGCTTCTAAACAAGCTACTAAATGATCTCCTAAACGAGCTCCTAAATGAGCATCTAAATGAGCCAGTTCGCAAGCTCATTGTCACGCCCCAGAACCAGAATACTGGAGAGCGGGGGCGAACATAGCCAGCTACGTATATTGAAATGAAGTCAATCTCGCCATACGGTCACGGCTGTCTAGATATGAGAGTTTACTGCAAGCCAACGATCTCTTAAGGTCAAGCCTATTGTCTCAATCTCAAGCAAGTAATATAAATACAAGATGTTTAACCACCAAATATACAATAAAAGGCGTCCCAAATATTACATATTCAGTTGATCATGAAGCTAGTCATACAAAATGCGAGGACTAGCAAGAGTTTAGTCATACATGATCAACCCTAGGATTTGTTAATCATGTTTACAGCCCGTAGGCAGACAATAAGTAAATGTGCATCGAGCTAATAGGTGCTCGTCGGCTAAACGCCTCAAAAGAATAACTTTACAATAGAGTGAGCGAAATAAAATAGAAAACCCACTCGTAGCCCGGGTTCCTTCTCGTTGCCACCATCGGGCTGGAGGTTCGAAAGATCCTCGGGAGCTGCTCCAAAATCTGGCCACACAAAACCAGCTGGGTCAAACCCTAGAAAGAGCAAGTGCCACAAAGGAGGCCATGAAATAAGAACAAAAGCCAGCATATCAGAACATAAGAAAGAAATGAAAGAAGGTACAAGTAAATAAAGAGTACAACAGGACAATAAACGACTAGTGACGTGGGACCATTCCGGGAGCCAGGTTACAACCCTTAAACCAGACAAGGACCAAGGTTGTAACCATTCGCCTGAACAGCACTCTGTCTCTACCCATTTATTGTTAGAGATAAGTAAAACAAGCATGTACAAGAGTTCCAGGTACAGGGGCTAGACAAGACTTAGACAAGGCTGGACTCCATCCATTCATAATGCGGCCAAGCAATTACTACGGCTTACTAGTTAACTAACTAGGGTTATCACAAGCCTTAATTACTAACAAGATGCAAGTGAGAAATTTCCAGTCCCAAGCCCTGCAGACCATCTAGTTATCCTTCCGCGGGTTGAGAGTATGGTTGGGTACATCGCTCCGGAGACGATATACCCTTAGGTGACTTAGAGGGTGCAACACATGACAGTGCGCTGGAAATGTGCTCTACTCGTCGGCAAGCTACAAGTCCAATTAAGAGCGCCCAGATAATGAGATTGCCTGTGACTGGAAATTCTCCATGAACTATAGTTTGATCTAGTCATTAGCCTAATCCATATTCAGTATGAATCCCTGACCGTGGGAACCAGGGAGTCACGTCCTAGACATGATGCAAGACAAGACAAGTGGATTGCACAAGCAAACAAGCAGGAACACCCACGGTGTCAAGTTGATTATACGAGTCAAGTTAGCCGTCGCAACAGCATCAAGATAAATCATGTCAGGGTACTTGCCAGGAGTGCGCCACGACGGTCCACTATCATGTCAGGTTGGTCATGTCAGGAGTGCACCACTACAGGTCACTGTCGTGTTATGCTAGTTCCTTGTCATACCATGTCATGTACAATAGTCATTCCAAATATATTAAGTAAAATCAAGTTCATGAAAAAATGCGTAAGGATATAAAATGGGCATAAAATATCTAATAAAATATCAAAATACAGGGCTATAGAAGAGCCAAGCTTAAAGAAATAAAACCAAAACTCCAAGAGCCAATGGATTGCGGAAGGGGTCAGGGGTTGGATTGCGCAGGGTGTCAGCTGCACAGGGTGAACTGGGCAGGGGTGAAGTGCGCAGGAATGGTTGGCGCAGGCTGCGAAGTGCGCAGACTTAGACTGCGCAGGCAATGGATGGCGCAGGATACAGACTGCACAGGCTTAGACTGCGCAGGCAATGGATGGCGCAGGATGCAGGTTGCGCAGGGGTCAAGCGCGCAGGAGCCGATGGCGCAGGGTTGGTTGCGCAATCGGGCAGCGGCCAGGCTGCGCAGTCAGCGACCAACGCTAAAGAGCACGACACGGGAAGGCTGAGCGGTCGGCGGCCAACGCTAAAGAGCGCAGCGCGGGAAGGCTGCGCGGTTCAGTGCTGCGCTAAAGAGCGCAAACTGTAGATCTTCTTCTCCAGGCCGAGAGGAACATCAAGAACATCCAAAAATTCAATCTTTCATATCTTTGTCAAATCAAGGCCAAATCTAGATTTTCAAAGTTCTAACTTGAGTAAAATTGAGTTCTCTTCTACATGGAAGCATCAAAACCCACAAAAATCCAACCAAAATAGATCAAAACCATGTAAATCCAAAAATAGTTAAAACCTAGATCTAGAACGATGGAGACTCCAAATCACAAAATGTCAAGCACTAATGTTGATCACCATGGCCTAATCTAGCTAATGAACAAATAAAATATAGTTCTCATGTGGTGGCAAGGTACACTTGCCTATGGGTGGAGTGTTGTGTAGAGGAAGGAAGAAGAAGAAGATGGAGAAATAAATGAGAGAATAAAAAGGAGAAAGAAAAGTAGGTAGAGTTTTAATGAGGGTGAGTTGTGTTGTGTTGAGGGTGGAGTGTAGGTTAAAGTGCTCCAATACATGTTAAACCAAACCAAACCAAACCAAACCAAATCAAACCAATTCTCCTCCACAAAATAAACCAAGCCAGGTAAAACCTAATCACGAGAACCAAAATCTGCAAGTCAAGCAAATTACAAGTACATGCCAAAATCCAAGAAAATAAATACAGGTCTGAAATACATGCAAGCTTGACAAAATACGTATTCCAAGATATAGGTGTTACACTCATAAACGAGCCAGCTTGCGAGCTCAAATGAGCCGAGTACTTCTAAGCTTGAGCTTGGCCCGTTTATTAAATGAGCTCGAAAATGAAGCTTGAGCTCAGCTTGTTTACTAAACGAACCGAGGTCAAACGAGCTTTTATCGAGCCGAGCTTCGAGCAACTTGTGAACGGCTTGGCTCATTTGCAGACCTACTTATACGTATTCGAGTAGGGTTGGAGTCCACTTGATACATAGCTGACATGTTTACATATCCTGTTTCCATGTATTTTGGGACTAGATCGTTACATATTTTTTTGTTGGCTCATACAGGTCGAGTTAGCTGTTTCGGTTACGTTACTGTACCGAGCGGGCCTGCGAATAGGAATTGGCTCTTAGGATTTTCAATCCATAGCTGTCTTGATAATTCTTTTAGAATTACTCTATCGTTCTTGAAACTTCGTATTTGCACTCAACTATTTCCTTACTTTCTCGTGTCATTTCTTCTCGTCCCTTTCTATTTCGGAGTGATGAATGATCATGCTTATTAGAATTTATCAGTATTTCTTAGGTAGTTATGTAAATTAGTTTGTTTATTAAATTTTGGTTACTTGATAGATATGAAAGAATTGGGGATGCCATAGGTATATAGTGATATTGATTCTTGCAATTATTGGGCAAGGGTTATAGAAATTTTATGGCATCATGTATTTGATGGGGTTGTGTGACCAAAGTGGGTGGACATCCTCAAGGCACAATGTGATTCATCGGAGGTGAATTAATGATTGTGATTGAAGAAGTTTTTATGAATTTACAATCTTGAGATAGAGGAGATCGGATTTAATTTAAAGTTTGAGGATGTTCATATAAGATATAATCTTGTATTTATGAATTTTTTTAAGGTAGATAGGACTTGTGTTGAAAGTCAAATTAGAAAGAGAATTTTATATTTTAAACGTATAGCACTTAGATAGTGTTTGAGAAAGGAAATCGAGTGAAATAAAATTGTGATATTATAGTACATTTGACTTCATGAATTTTCAGAAGAATATCCATGGTTATTAAGTTAATATTAACAATGTTGGCATACTGATTTTGATATATTGACTATAATTAACCTTCGTATTATTTTAGCTCTATTATTCTACAGGAACAAATAAAGTCAGTCAAAGATAGAAGGAAAGATGACTCCAATCTCTATAAGAAGAAACAAGTCTTTCGGAGCAAGAAGAAAAGACGATTACAACACTTACAAGGACAAACCCGTATCACACTCAAGAAGACATATGACAAAGCAAAAGAATTCAATATCAAAAGCTCCTCTGTCTCTCTAAGTATCTGTAAATGTCTAGAAAATCATGTACACACTTTAGCATGGATGACAAACTAAAAAGCTATAGATTAAAAATTAGTTTTTATGAAGAAACGGATAATCCGCCGGATCTTTGCAGTAATCCGTCGGATAATCCGATCGTTAACAGCAAGTTTTTGTTGTAACATCTGGGTCATCTGAAAGATTTTTCCAGTAATCCGTTGGATAATTAGAACTTAGACATCAACTATTTTATTGTCTATTTCGGATCATCCGGCAGATCTCTGCAGTAATCCATCGGATAATCCGATCGTAGACGGCAACTATTTTGTTGTCTGGTTTGGATTATCCGTCGGATCTCTGGGATAATCCGTCAGATAATCCGGATGCCTTGCTGGCCTTTATTCGAATTCAAATCCAACGACATCTGTCATAAGCATTAAATGCATCCAACGACTCTATTTCTAGCCATTACTGTTTGGCAGGATAATCTGAAGGATTTCTGCGAAAATTTATTGGATAATCTGCTCGACTGCTGAATGCTCTGTATGACTTTGGATTTGTATAAATAGGCATCCTCTTTCTTCATAAATACTTATCCACTTGAGCTTTAAATTCTCCATCTACCAAAGAGCTCTACCATTACTCTACCAAACTTTAAATTGTCATCCATTAAAGTGTTAGAGTATTCAAGAGTTGTAACTTAGATCTTCCAAGTGTTCAAGAAGATTGAAACCCCTTGTCTCTCAAGTTTGAAGTTGACGAGCTTTGGAGGAAAACTTGTGTGTAAGAAATTGACGAGTTATTCGGATCCAAACTCGTATGTAAGAAGTTGACGAGTCCTTCGGATCCAAACTCGTATTGTAACTATTTACTCAAATAGTAGATTAAAGTCGGAGAGAGTTCAATGACTGAAGTGCCCCTTTGGAGGCTACCAGGATACATCGAGTGTTTGATTTTTTTTTCTTCTCTAAATTGTTTTTTTCTTTGCTTATTATTGTTGGTAATTATTCTATTACACTATTCATTCCCTAGGGTTCTTCAATTGGTATCAGAGCCTAGTCTCTTGATTTGGATTTACTTCCTTAGAGTGATCAGTGGCCACTAACCCTAGTCTCAACTCATTTCATAATGAAGGACACTCCACAAATAGACCTCCTTTATTTGATGGAACCAACTATAATTACTGGAAGATTAGGATGAGCATTTACTTAAAATCTCTAGATTTTGATCTAGGGGATTTTGTCATACATGGTATCCCTAAATCTTTCATAGTTATTGAGGAAGTAGTTTCGAAAACTCTTAGAGAGAAACTTTTAAAAAAAGACAAGAATATTTTTAGTCGGGATACAAAGGCTATGAACGTACTCTATTGTGCTCTCGATAGCAATGAATTCAATAGAATCTCTACTTACAAAACTTCCAATGAAATATGGAAACTTTTGGAAGTCACACACGAGGGGACATCACAAGTAAAGGAATCAAATATTAGTAGACTCACTCAAGAGTATGAATCCTTCAAAATAAAACATGATGAGTCTATTACTTTATGTTTACTCAATTTTTTGATATCATTAACCCTCTTTCTTCTTTTGGTAAGATTTATCCCACTCACAAAAAGATTCAAAAGATTCTATGATGATTAACTAAGGGATGGAATCCCAAAGCTACCGCCATCATCGAAGGGAACGACCTAACGATGATGAACCTTGAGACACTCATGGGAAAGCTAATGACCCATAAGCTTGATATGAAGGACCAAGAGAAAGCCTCCATACAAGAAAAAGAGAAAGAAAAGACGAAGGAAAAAAGAAAAATCTCTTGCTCTCAAAGCCATCAAGTTCTTCTCAAAGGATGACTCCGATGATGACAATTCAGATGACGAAAAAAATGCTCTCACCGCCAAATACTTTTGAAAGTTCCTCAAATTCAATAAAGCAAATCATTCAAGAAGGGACACTAACGAAGAACCTGCTTGCTGTAACTGCAAGAAGATCGGATACATCAAGAGGGATTGTCTAATAAAAAGAAGAGAATCTGACAAATATGAGGGGCCAAACAATGGAAGCTCATCCTTAAGGAAGTACGCCAACAGTAGCATTTGGTGCAAAAGTGATGCTAGTGACTCGAACAACGACAAAGAATGCAAACACAAGGCAAATATTTGTCTCATGGCAACATAATTAAATCAGGTACTTGATGACTTCTCTAGTACGCTCTCTCTTACACTGAATTAGAAAATGTCATTCTTGAATTACACGATGAATACAAGATTATAAGAAATAAGCACATAAAATCTCTCAAAGAGATTGAAATTCTCAAGCAAGAAATAGAAATATTTTCTAATATCATTTTTGATATAAAAGGAAAGTCTCATGTTTCTGACAATAATGAGATTGAGTCTCTTTGACTGAAGCTCCAAGAAGCTCTAGACGTCATATAGAAAAAGGATGTTGAATATCAATCCTTCAAGAAATGATGTGAACTTCTTGCAAAAAGTAAGAAACAAGTTGATAGAGATATGGCCCACACAAATGCACGAATCCATAATCAAAGACACACCAACACACATCACAACACTAGCTACAAGATTCACACTCACATGAACACAACTCATAGTCCCTATACCCAACAAATGCACATACAAAGAAAATCCTTTATAAAGAAAAACACAAACACATCACATCATGCTTTATACTATCATCACCATAACACTCATGCTAGAACTTCTCGCTATACTAGAACTCATCATGCACAAAACACTCACTCATCGTCCTCTAGACCTATAACGCCCATGATGTGCAACTATTGTGGATTACTTGGACACACATCTCATTACTGTCAATTGAGAAAGCATGTTGACATGAGAATGCTAAGATTGGTTCCTACAACTAACATTCAAGGACCTAAATACTTTTGGGTACCAAAGTCTTCATCTTCAACTTGTGTTATAGGTGAACCCTCCATCGCATGCTAGAAGCAAGTGGATCCTCGATAGCAGTTGCTCGCGGCACCTGACCGGTGATGCTTCACTTTTTGCAATGATATCGATGAAAAAGGAAGGACACGTATCCTTCGATAATAATTTAAAGGGGTACATAATTGGACATGATAATATCGGCTCCCCTCCTTATCCTTGCATTAAGACTGTTTGCCTTGTTACAAATCTTAAGCACAATCTTCTTAGCATTATCCATCTCATGTATAATAGCTATGGTGTTAACTTCGTTAAACACAAATACTTCATCTATACTAGCACAAATAGTTCTACTGTGTATGAAGGTATTAGAAAAAAAAATAACATTTATGTTCTTTATTTTGTTGAAAGTACTAACAATGACAGGTGTTTAAGATTGATGAAAGTTGCTTTGGCACATGAGACTTGGACACGTCAACATGGACACAATCTCCCGATTTGCCACCAAAAAGCTAGTTAGAGGACTCCCAAGCCTTCCATTCAAGAAAGACATGATATGTGAAGAATGCGAGAAGAGTAAATTAACAAAATCATCTTTCAAATCCATCAACTCGGTGAGCACTACAAGTCCCCTCGAACTTATCCATATGGATCTATTCGGTCCTAGTAGAGTAGCTAGTCTTGATGGAAAATTTTATGCTTTTGTTTTAGTGGATAATTTTTCAAGATTTACTTGGGTTATTTTTCTTTCGAATAAAAGTGATATTTTTCGTGAATTTGTTGTTTTTGTAAACGTTTTTAAAATGAGAAAGGCATTATGATCAACAAAGTTAGAAGTGATTATGGAGGTGAATTTGATAATGTCGATTTTAAAAAAAATTGTGTTAAAAATGGCTTTGGTCATAATTTTACTTGCCCTAGAACTCTACAACAAAATGGTGTTGTGGAAAGAAAGAATAGAATTGTCACGCCCCAGAACCAGAATACTGGAGAGCGGGGGAGTGACTCAGCCAGCTACGTATTACGGGTAGAAGAATACCGTATAATACGATCAATGCTGTCTAACCAGACGAGGGGGTGCATACTACATAAAAGTCTTACTATGGTCATTACACATCTATTGTCTCAATCATTCAAACAAGAAACAAAAATATAGAATATGTAAGGTAAAGCAGTAAGGCGTCCCAAACGCTCAGTCAAAATGTTCTTGAGATCTGGCTTTACAAAATACAGCCAGATGATGTAGTAAGTATACACAATTGTTATCAGCTGCAGCCTGACTTAGTTACAATTATGCAAAAGTAAGTACAAGACAATCCGACTAATATATCGGTGCCAAACGGCAAAGTATAAACTAAATAACAAAACGAGCGGGGAGATAAGGAACCCACTCGAGTCCTCCTGCGATCATTCCTCTAGTATTGACCATCTTGGAGGTAGAAGTAAGCTGAGTCCTCGGGAACCGGCTCTAAATCTGGCCATGCAAAACCAGAGAGGTTAGACCTCTAATAGCAAGTACCACAAGGAAGCACGATATGAGGGATTAAAACCAGTAATAAGAGAATATGATAAGTAGATCTCTGCTTGCCACTGGGATTCACATAACATCACGACACTTCGAATCAACCTCCCAACCAAACAAGGACAGAAGTTGGCCCGTCATGTCCTGACATTCTGATCATCTTAGTTAGACAACAGAGTAGATACAATACACAAACAAATCATCTTTGAACGGCCAATTAATTCCTACGGCTTGCTATTGTGAGTCCCAAGTTATCCTGGAATTATGCAATAAAGATTTCTCAGTTCTTACTATGGACAAGCAAGGCTAGTCGATCCAATCAATCAATTGCGCCAATCATGAATTAGACGAGTCCCAGCAGGACGCCCGTCATCAATATACAATATACAATAAATAGTATAATCAGATACCGCTCCATGCCCGTGTGGCAGGTTTGCAGTATCTGTGGGGACCAGCCGGCCTGTCGGGCACTACTAGTCCCAAGAGGGCTGCCATGTAAGAACTCGGGAATCCATTCTCTCCATGCAATCATTATTTTTATTTAACTTAATAGTTTCTACGTTGAGTGAAATCCCATGCCGTGGATCATGGTCATTCGGAATGAGTACTTTCGTACGGGATACGATATGCACAACTCTACAACGATGCCCGTGCGGTTAGGTTGTAGGTCTTACATAGCGTAATGCAACAATCCAAACTAACCACGGAACAATCATGCCTTGACCATAAAGTACACATGCTTCTTTTATAGTAAAATAAATAAATAAATAAATTGAAGCCTACATGTGTGCCTGTATGTCAATATTCGGGATCGGCCAATCAATTATAGCAGTTCATACTTAATATGAACGTGTCTCATTCATTCATTTCAATAAGACGACTAGCCAGTCTCTTAGTTCCATCTAGGAACGCATGATCAATAATAAATCAAGATAACAACCAATGTTAATTAATGCCAAATTCAGAAAATAAACATTGGGAAATAAATAATGTTTAGGAAATAAAGAATCTCATGCGCTGTGGGAAATGATTGGGGAATAAATAAATCTCATGCACTGTGGGAAATGATTGGAGAATAAATAAATCTCATACACTGTGGGGAATGTTTGGGAAATAAAGAATCTCATGCACTGTAGAAAAGGTTGGGAAATAAATAATATCATGCGCCTGAGGGAAATGATTGGGAAATAATTAAACTCATGCGCTGTGGGAATGCGGCTGTGAGAAATAAATATCATGCACTGTGGAATAAGATTGGAAAATAAATAATCCATGCGCCTGAGGAATGAGATTGGGAAATAAATGATCTCATGCGCCTGAGGAATGAGATTGGGAAATAAATAATCTCATGCGCCCGAGGAATAAGATTGGAGAATAAATAATCCATGCGCCTGAGGAATGAGAAGAATCCTCGGCGATATAGCAAGGGTCATGTTAAACCAATACAAGCTTCCTCAATATTTTTGGACGAAAGCCGTTAACACGGCATGTTATTTTATAAATAGAGTCTTGATTAGACCTACTTCTAAGAAAACTCCTTATGAACTTTGGTTTGACAAAATTCCCTCTATTGAATATTTTAAAAAAATTAGATGCAAATATTTTATTTTGAACACCAAAGATAACCTAGGCAAATTTGAAGAAGAATCCCATGGAGGTATCTTCCTTGGTTATTCTATGCATAGTAAAGAATTTTGTGTCTTTAACAAAAGATGTCTTGTAGTCGAAGAGTCAATCAATGTCTTTTTTGACGAACTTAACACTTTCACATCTAACTTCTCGAATAATGTTGATGACATCTCTTTTGGTTTAAAAAACTTTTCTCTTGGAAATACATGTGCTCCTTCATCTAGTAATGAAGTTGAGACTACTACACCCGAAGATTCTTCAACTTTAGAGACTCATCAAGGGGATCTCCCCAAAAAATAGAGATTTGTCCACCATCATCCCAAGGAACTAATCATTGGTGACCCGTCCTTGCGAGTTAACACTAGATCCTCTACAAGAGATCATTGTGCGAATGTGGCTTTTATTTCTCAATTAAAGCCTAAAAATATTAATACTGCTTTTAATGGTAAATTTTGGATGATTGTAATGCAAGAAGCGCTTAATCAATTCGAGAGAAACAACATTTGGGAACTTGTTCCTAAGCCCCACAACTATCCTATTATTGGGACAAAGTGGGTGTTTCGGAATAAGCTTAATAAGGATGGAATCATCACTCGTAACAAAACTCGATTGGTTGCTCCAGGCTATAACCAAGAGGAAGGCATTGACTACGAAGAAACCTACGCTCCGGTTGCTCATCTTGAATCCATCTGAATGCTTTGTGCCTTTGCTTACTTTAATGATTTTAAACTTTTTAAAATGTGTGTCAAAAGTTTCTTTTTGAATGGTGTTATTAAAGAAGAGGTGTATGTCAAGCAACCTCCTAGCGTTGAAGATTTTTAATTTCTTGATCATGTTTTCAAACTATAGAAAACCCTCTATGGCAAGCTCCTCGTACTTGGTATGAGAACCTTATAGCTCCTTTCTCATCTCTTACAACTTCTCCAAGGGCAAAGTTGACACCACACTTTTTATTAAAACTCATAATGATACACTTCTATTAGTTCAAATTTATGTTGATGACATCATTTTTGGTTCCACTAATAAAACACTATGTATAAAGTTTGCCAAAGTTATGCAGAACAAATTTGAGATGAGCATGATGGGAGAATTATTTTTCTTTCTTGGTCTACAAATGAAGCAAGGACCTCAAGGCACGTTCATCAATCAAGCCAAATACACCAAGGATCTTCTTAAGCGCTTTGAACTAGACTCATCCAAATCAATAAGAACTCCTATGGTTATAATGACCAAGCTTGATTAAGATAAAAATTGTGTCTCGGTTGACATTCGTAAATATCGATGTATAATCGGTAGTCTGCTTTACTTAACTGATAGTTGTCCCGACATCATGTTTAGTGTTTGCTTATATGCACGATACCAAGCAAATCCTAAAGAATTGCTATTATGCGCATTTTTTTGGTATCTCAAAGGCACCATTAACAAGGACTGGTATCTAAAATCTTTATCCTTTGAGCTTTTCGGCTACTCGGATACAAATTTTATTGGACGCAAGATTGACCGAGAAAATACTAGTGGCACATGCCAATTCCTTGGGAAACCCTTGGTCTCATGGTTTAGTAAGAAACAAATTTTAGTTGCTCTTTCCACCGCTATGGCCAAATATATTGCAGTTGGATGTTGTTGTGCACAAATCCTTTAGATGACATAAATACTTGTAGACTATGGTATCACTTCACACGGCATATCCATCATATGTGACAATACTAGCTCTATTAATCTCACTAAAAAACCTATTTGTCACTCATGCACGAAATACATTGAGATTCGACACCATTTTTTGCGTGATTATCAACTCAACGGCAACATTCGCCTTAAATTTATAGAAACTGACCATCAATTTGTTGATATATTCACCAAACCTCTCATCGAAGATCGGTTCTCCTTTATTTGTCGCGAAATCGGGCTTCTTGAAAAATTATTTTGAAATTCTGTTTTTCAACTATTCGGATTATCTGAAGGATTTTCACATAAATCCATCGGATAATTCGAACTCTTCCAACAAGTTTTCTTCGGCTATAACGGATTATCTACCGTAATTTTGCAGGAATCTGTTAACTCTCGGCACAGACTTCCAAACGTTGACAGAACATCTCCGAAACGGCTTAACTTTTCACCTACCCTAATTAATTCGTCCCTATCTTCAACCAGATCTTCTGCAGGTATTCTACAAAAATCCTTCGAATTTTCGTTCGCATGCTTCAAGCGCAGAAAACGAACGACTGCTGCCTCTTTACTTCTTCTAAAAACCCGTTTTCACATTTAAACTCTTCCCACCAACTGGTGCCAACTCTTCCCCTACCCCCTCACACCTATTCATTTCTATTTAATCTTCTTCTTCCTCTTTTATTCCCCCTACCACTTCCAAACATCCTCTCAAACTCCTCTCTCATCCTTCCCATGGCTTCTCACAGCAAGATCTCTCGCCACGATGGCTCATCTTCCGCCACTCTGCCTTCCGCCTCCCTATTCTTTTATTCATCGACGCAAGGCTACAATTCCACCATCTTCAAGTTTACCCGCCATTCCTACGAGTGGTTCTCCTACTACCATAAAGCCCCTATATGCCCAGGGAAGCCTCTTTCCTGGCTGACCTTCCCTTCCTATCATGAATTCTTTGAGTTCTCTGGGATTTTCGACCTCCTGGAACAACAAGTGGACATCTACCCAAATGTCGTCAAGATGTTCTACTGTCGGCGGCATGAAGATCACTGTCACTGCCTCCTCTCTAGCCAGCATTCTTGGCCTGCAAGAACGAAAATCCTACCGCTCTCTTCCGAATGCGCTTGACCACATGACTATTTCCAGCGATCTTAGCTACGAAGAATTTCCCTTCAACATCTGCAGCCGCCTTACTGTCCAAATATTGAAGGACAAGGATCTTAATCCGTTCTTTTACGACTTCCATCGTATCCTTTACCACTCCCTCACTCCGAAACTTGGGAATATGGTTAGTCTAATCGCTGAGGAGATGATTGCCATGTACTACCTCATCTCCAAGCAACCGTTTTCCTTTGCCAAAACCATCATCTTCACCATGATACTTATCCGAGAATCCACCCATCGCTCTGTTCTCTTCGGCATGTATATTACAATGATCCTCGAAGCTAATGGGGTCAACCTGACTAATTTATCCATTGGAGATCGACCTACCCAGCTTGCCAAGTCCAAGACCCATGGCCGTGCCATTCCGACAGCTGTTGCTGAACCTGCTTCTCAGCCTTTTACCATCCTCACTCCCGAGGTTCGTCGCTATATAGATCGCAAGTTTGACTCTCTTTCCGTCTCCATCATGAAGCGTATTCAGGCGGCCACCCGAGGACTTGGCACCCTCATTCACCATGGCTTCATGGATCAAGCCCACTACCTCTAGCACATGCTAGTGGAGTGCAACTTTTATGTTAATCCAAATGCTCCCCATCCTGACTACCCGTGCCGCGCATTACCGATCCCAATGTCTATAACTTCATGTATCCTGGAGGCATAGACCCATATGGTACTTTTATCCCATCCCCGGGTGATGATGAGGATCAGGAGGCTGATGTTGTCCCTCCGGGTGCTCCTGACAGTTGATGAATTTGGATTTTATTGGTGGGGTGTCTCTTTTTGTTTAGTTTTTTTTTGTGTAGTCCTTCATGGAATTTTTAAAAGGTTGTTGTCTTGTGCAGTCCTTCGGGACTAGTATTTTTTAAGAAGTTTATCTTGTGCAGTCCTTCGGGGACTGGTCCAATATAGAACTGCTTTTATGCTAACTATGTTTTAATCAAAGTCACTATTACTATCAAATGCTATGCCTTTTCTATCCTTCTATGTTATTTTGCTTCCATCTTGTCTCATGTCTTCATTTTGTATAAATGCCAAAGGGGAAGAAATTGTATTGATGGGAAGATCATATTACGGTGGAGTTATCTTCTAAACCCGTACGTTTTGTCAATTATCAAAATGAAGGAGATTGTTGGCACACTGATTTTTATATATTGAATATAATTAACCTCCGTACTATTTTAGCTCTATTATTCTACAGGAACAAATAAAGTCAGTCAATAATAGAAGGAAAGATGACTCCAACCTCTATAAGAAGAAATAAGTCTTTTGGAGCAAGAAAAAAAGACGATTCCAATACTTACAAGGGCAACCCTTATCGCACACAAGAAGACATATGAAAAAGCAATAGAATTCAAGATCAAAAGCTCCTCTATCTCTCTAAGTGTCTGTAAGTGTCTAGGAAATCATGTACACACTTTAGCACGGATGACAAACTAAAAAGCTATAGATTCAAAATTAGTTTTTATGAAGAGACGAATAATCCATCGAATCTTCGCGGTAATCCGTCGGGTAATCCGATCATAAACAGCAAGTATTTGTTGTAACATCCAGATCATCCGAAGGATTTTTGCAGTAATCCGTCGGATAATCCGAACATAGACAACAACTATTTTATTGTCTATTTCGGATCATCTGACGGATCTCCGCAGTAATCCATCGGACAATCCAATCGTAGACAGCAACTATTTTGTTGTTTACTTCAGATTATCCATCGGATCTCCGGGATAATCCGTCGGATAATCCGAATGCCTTGCTAGCTTTTATTCGAATTCAAATCCAAAGGCATATGTCATAAGCATTAAATGCATCCAACGGCTCTATTTCTAGTCGTTTCTCTTTTGCCGGATAATCCGAAGGATTATTACCCTATTCACCCCCCTCTAGGGTTCTTCAAACAATAGAAGAGAATTTGAGGATAAAGATTTGACTTAAGAAGAAGAAAAAAATTGTCTTGAATAATTTGTAATGCCCAGTCCGAATATACGTAGGACTAGGCATACGAAATATGTCAGCTACATGTGTACGAAGAATACTCTAATATGTGGAATCCTTGTACACATACATAAGATGTAAATAATAAAACACTGGCCAATTACAGATAAACTTTATCTCATCCACATAAAACAAGAGATAAACAATAGTCCAGATATAATAAAATAAAAGAGTCAAAAGATATATATAACCGGGTGGAAACAAATCCACTACCAAACAACTATGAAAAATGGTCTGAGATTACTGGAGTCCGACCTCCTAAATCATAATAAAAGAAAATAGAAGATGTCAAGTACAAAGTAGCAAGTCATGACTAATAAACTAGACCTCGGCAAGTGAGACCTCATCAGCTGAGATAGATGGATCCAGTGCAAAGCCTACTACTCGAGAAAGTTCTGGTCGTCTAAACATAGAGAGTTCACCAGGTCCTCAGAGGGGCATAACGAGATACAAGAAAACAATATGCCATATAAACTGTGTAATAAAATAAAGATGCATGTAATAGGGTGCCTAACCATTCTAACGTGAATATGCAGTAAAGAACAAACTTTCAACGCATGGACACTCTAGCTATTGTGGGATTGGTATAGCCCCTCATTGGGCACCAGGGACCTCACAACATGAAATTCCTCTAACTAGCAGAATCAGAAAACATGGGTATCAGGACCGTATCTCCAACGGAGCTTCCGATAAAAAGGCTAGTACATACTTGTCCCATACGCTAAGGAACTATTCTTCTCCAATGCCTTTGTCATCTCCATAACATATGAACCTCTTTTCCAAGTCCATTAATCTTACAAATTCTATTAGCAATTATTTCCTAACTGTCGCACGTCTCATACACGTCAGTGGCCAGTCGACTACGCGAGTCCGTGTCCTACATGTGACTCACAGCTCGTGATAAAGAGCAATGTATGTCAACTCCCGCAAACATCCTCGAATGCTGAAATAAACATTATGAACATTTTTGACATAAAATAAATGTCTACAATTTCCTACCCATAAGTCCAATTATGGACACACGGGCAAAATCGTATATTTGGGCTAAATTGGTACCCGTTATTGGATCCTCTTTGCACCGAAAAGCGTACCAAAATCTATGATCCCTAAAGTCATCAAACTATATGTCTGCGGATCTGGTTTGATGATTCGAACTCAACTATATATCCAAAATTAGATTTCAGTGAGTCGAACACAAATTCGTCCGTTGGATCAGGTCGCGGGCCCACCAAAATAGTGTTTCGGTTGACCTTCTCAGAATCGGACCAAACTTGGCTCACAGGACCCAAAAAATGACACGAGTGCAGTGGCGCAAGTTTTGTCTCGAGATGACGAACGTGTACGAAGTTGTGGGTTAGTTTGTAAAGAGGCCGATACAGGATATCTCGATCGATACACCTCGATTTCGTTGCACACACACAGCGAAATCGAGTTTCATCGAATCCCACTCGTCCGCGAAGTCGATACGCACCTTTTGATGCTTTCGGTTCGCGACCACGATGTCCGGTTTGTCCGGATGCATGCCGTATCGGGAAATTTTCTAAAATTTCTATTATTTTGAAAACAGTTTTTGTCAATTTTTGGCGATCGATTTCTCGATGCATAGTTGATGAAATTCAATTTTTAAAAAAGGGTTTCAAAGCCCTATAGGTTGTCTAGGACTGTCTTCAGGTATAGGTTGTCTAAGACTGTCTTTAGGTAGAGTTTTAAAATTCTTAGTATTTGGTTCCAAAATTTCCTTCCAAATCAGGGGTTGGGGCTTAATTATTGTTCTGTTTTTCAAACAGATTTTTTGACTACTTCATGATGCTTTTCTCAAGAATCGATTGGATTATAACAAATTTCCATTGAAGGGGGTCGAAGAGGGTCATATAGGCTTTACCTAGGATTTGCTAGATCAAAAATCTATCGAGTAGAATCGAAGAAAATAAAGGGTGAACTAGGGTACCTGGTTGCAGTCTAAGAACAGAGTTTTCTCTGTTCTCGGTCAGTCCGACGGTCGTGGCGGCGCTCCGACGAATGGTGGCTAGGTGTCGACAGTCGAGGGTGCACAGAGGGACATCGGGGCTACTCTGGAGTTGCTGCACGAGTTTGGGTGAAGTATTTTATAGGGTTTCTAAAGGAGTCGGGTCAATAGGTTCGATATTTATATGAGTTGTTCGACTTTGATTTTTGATCGAATTCCCCTCTATATTTCGATTAGGATTAGCTTTAGATAGAAGAGAATATGATATAGATTTTGATATGAAAAGATTTGGGGAGTTTTGGTAAGGATTTGAATGAGTTTTGTATCTAAGAATTTATTTTAAAACTCATGTGTGGCGCGGCTGGGTCGGGTTCAGGGAGATGCTTGACTCACAAGATATTCATTATCTCGCGAGTTTTTGGCTTTTTCGCCTTTATTTATATATATAAATATAACTATATATATGTATATCAATATATACACTTGTATGCACTCAAAAAATTATATAAAAGTTTCTAAAATTTCTAAAACTCAAATAAATACTTATAAAATATTTTTAGTAAAATATTTTGTAAGCAAAACACTTGAAATAATATTTACTTGCTGGTTTGTATATATAAAAATTATATAATTATGTACTAAACTATTTAATAAATATGAAAATACCATATATATTTAATAAAAATATAATAAAAGTAGGGGGTTTACATCATACCCAACTTATAAATATTTTTTACTCGAAATTAAACTAATGATGGGTGTATGCAATGCAATACGAAGGCAAAGCAAATTTAACATATAAAAATCGTACCTTAGTTTTCGAACAACTGAGGGAAGATCCTCGTGCTCCCAAGTAGACTCTCCTGATGAGTGATGCATTCATGCTACATGAACCAATGGAATAGATTGATTTCATAACACCTTCACTCGTCGATCAAGTATCTCTACTGGCTGCTATTAGTATGACAAGCTCGTTCCCGTGGTAATTTTCGAGTGATCAAGCACATGATTGATGTCTACCAAATATCTTCTCAGCTGGGACAAATGGAATACGTCATGCAGTCCCTCTAGTGTAAGTCCACTTCCCCATTTTTTTTATTTTTGAATACTTTTCTAGTTAGATTAGTTTTTTTGGAAATCGTATAAAGGATATTTTTGAAGAAGATTTGTCAAACTATTTTTAAATATGATTTTATGAAAGATATACTTTTAAACTTATAAATTTTCTATTATCAATTATCTTTAAATCTATTGTTATATTATTTTAGAAGATATATATATTTATTAAAAAATCTTTAGGAATATTTGTATTAATCTTATCAATATTTTTTATATTTAATTTTGTGAAAACTATTTTAAAGATTATTTAAAATATTAGATATTATTTTAAAGTAATATTATTGTGTTTAATTATGTATTGGGATTAGGTCAAATCTAATTTAATTCATGGAAGGATTTAATTTATTGAATCTAATCCTTCCTTATTTAGGAAACCTTACATCTCCTATATAAAGGAAAGCATTCCTTTGTTTTTTTCCACAAACCCAATTATCATTATGGTCAATTATGGATTAAGTTTTGATCCATATAGTTTGGAGATTGATTTGATTTAAATTTAATGGAAAGATTTATTCATTAGATTCTTGACCCATCCAAATTAGAAATTTGAGTCAATCTTCATCTATTTAAGGAGTCTTTATTCTTCTTCCAACCAAAACCCTTCAAATCTATCCATTATATATACCAATTGAGCCTATGTCATCTTCCATATTTTCTTTTCTAAAATTCCACTCTTTTTCGTCCAAAATAGGCCAAAATTTATCATAAAATTAGCCTCATTTTTTTGAAGCTATAGCAACTTCGCGAAGCTGTTGCGACCAACTCCGGATTCCATTTCACCTCCACTTTTTTACAAGAACGTGTCGAAGTTAGCTTTCTAAATCTATATTTTATTTTCTGTAATTATTTACGTGAATTTCTAGAGAATTATTTGAGTGTTGGTTGTCCAAAAATTCATACACCATACTGTTTTCAAGATTTTCGAAAATTTTGAACTCCATTTTGTAATACGTTTGAAGTTTTAAAAATCTGACACGAAGATCTACAACATATAATTTTTTCAAAAATTTAGAAATTCGTCTAATATTTTATTTTATTCGTTGAACTCATATTTGACTGATAATTTACCGATTTGGTAACGATTAGCCATAACGACGACTTTAGATTTTCTCTATATCGGACTTATTTAGGAATCATTAGATGTTATGGATCTCGACATTATTATCTCTTCAGACCAATTATGACTATAGATTTTGACCTATTTTGTGGCAACATGATCAAGTCACACAACAACTGCAACTTAACTCAAGGCAAGTACACGATTGCTATATATGCTTCTTACATTATAATGCTATCTTTTACTATGTTTCATTGGGTATCCAAATTGTGACAGGATTGTGACACAGCAGAACTTGATTATATCATTGCTTGTTTATTGACTGTTTAGTGTGTCGAGTGGAGAAATTCCAGTAGATATGTGAACAAACCCCAATGAATGTTTACTGAATGACAGATAATTAAGTCATACACCTCACATATGGGTTAGCCGTATCAATACTGAATGATAGCCATCTATGATGTGCCAAATTAGTCAGTCGTTCACATGTTAAAAGGTATTTCAAATGCACACAGTATGTTAGTCTTTAATGTTCATGATTCAGTTGTCTTGTTCATACTTGTTCATGCTAGTAATTTCTTATAGTTGTTCATCGTTTCCAGTTCATCCAAATTTTTTATTTTTTATTTATGTATCACTAATGTCTACCTTATTTTGTATTAAGTTACATAAATGCAATAGGGTTTTACTTTGCTCCTTTTCTGACTGGATCGTTGCATGTGACTTGGCATGCTTCCTACGTTTTCTCTATGGACTATACGGGAGAGATAGAGATCTTGGAGGCTGACCTTAGATTCTAGATGGAGTAGACACTTATTGTATTTATGTATTTAGCAAGTTTTTGTATTATTGGAATTGTAAATAAAATAATTATAGTGAGTGAGTAATTAGATGTGATTTTCTTGTATTTGAGATTGGCATTGAGACCTAGATAGTGTACTACCACCGATACTACGACATAGGCTGGACTTGGGTATGTACTCTTTTATCAAAAAGCAGGTACGGGTCGTGATAGATTTTTTTGGTGGCCCATGAGGTCTGTTTTCACAAAAGATTGTGAACTCGAGGTAGTACTTAAGTTAGTCGTACTACTGCGAGCCTGCGACTAGGAAGTGCTCATTCATAATTAGGATTGATTTAATTTTAGAAGAATGGCTAGGATTATGTATACCATAGGGAAGCCTTATTAAATTTGACTATTGGGTAGTTAAGGTTGCTACATAGGCCATGTTATTTAGGTAGAGATTTATTAAATTTTAAACCCTATTAGATATTTGAGAAATTTTTATAGAAGGATATACTATTGCATTTTAATACGATGGTACATCAAAGGTAGGTAGACTATTCTTCTGGTAAATTAGGACTTCCTAGGATTCAATTTCTAATCTTGATCATTTGCGCAATTTTATCTTATGTCTTCTCTAAATATCGTTATATCGTACGGTCCGTATTGCTTATTTATTTTCCATTTGCCATAAGTAATCATTTTTCTAAGAGTCAATATTCTATTTATATCTGTTGAGTTTTGAGTCTAACCTTATTTAATTATCCAAGACATATATTTTTTTTCTCGATCCTTGAATATTAGAGAAATATAAATTTGAAATTTTTATTTCTCTTGTGTTCAGTCATTTTTCCTAATCGATCGTTTGGTTTTCAAAATTGATACATAATTGATCGTTTGATTTTCAAAAATCAATACTTCATTCAAGGACAGATACTTACACTTTTCCTATCATGATTAATTTGGAACTTGTTTGAATTTCTAGAAGTTCTTTGAAATTATTATGGATATAGTTGAAATAGTTTTCGATGACTTATAATGGTAAGGCAAATGCGCACTGTCGTCATTTATTTGAATTATCGAGACTGCGGGTTCACTGCAGCCAGCAGCACACTGGCGATGCATGACCCCTAAGTTAAAATAATTTCAAGTAAGCGTAGGCTACCGAATATTATTAAAATTATGTCTTTGTTGTCCTTTTTTGATCTTTGAGTTGTTATGTCAATATGGAATAGAGTTGATAAAGTATTCGATACCACATCATATGTGAGTCATTAAACCAAATATTTATTACAGCCAGATGTAGACTAGTGAGGCTTGGATTCTCGGTGAATCGACTTCGGATATGCTTATGATTTTGAAATACTATAAAGACTATATCTTTTATTGGCATATGACTATTACACCCACATTTCAGTTTGACTTTGTATCCTAATTTATTGTACGTTTTCTCGATAAGCCTCGATAAATCTTGTAGTCTCTTTCTTACCTATCCTATTAGTTTCCTCCTAGTAATCATTTAGAATATTTTGATTCCATTTCGCTAGAATCATAGTCATACCTAGATCTTGATTCTATAATTGTGCCTAAATAATTTTGCTTAACTAGTTGATCGTGCCAAAATAATTTCAATTTTGATCATTCTTAAAAGACTTTGATCGTGACTAAACTATTTTGACTATAATCTTGATCGTGCCAAAAACATATATTTTCTTGAACTTTCAATTCAACCTACGATTATGTGTGGCCTATTTTGATCTTTATTCTCAATCGTTCCTAACCGTATCCTTTGAAATTTCGAGGACAAAATTTTTCTAAGGTGGGTAGATTTGTAAGCCCACTTGCCGATTTTTTTTTGAATAATTATCTAGTTAGAATATTTTTTTTTGAAATCGTATAAAGGATATTTTTGAAGAAGATTTGTCAAACTATTTTCAAATATGCTTTTATAAAAGACATACGTCTAAACTTATAAATTTTCTATTATCAATTATCTTTAAATCTATTGCTATATTATTTTAGAAGATATTTGTATTTATGAAAATATACATTTAGGAATATTTGTATTATTCTCATCAATATTTTCTATATTTGATTTTATGAAAACTATTTTAAAGATTATTTAAAATATTAGATATTATTTTAAAGTAATAATGTTGTGATTAATTATGGATTGAGATTAGTTCAAATCTAAATTAATTCATGGAAGGATTTAATTCATTAAATCTAATCATTCTTTATTTAGGAAATCTTACATCTCCTATGTAAAGGAAAGCCTTCCTTTTTTTCCCCACGGACCCAACTATTATTATGATCAATTATGGATTTAGATTTGATCCATATAGTTTTGAGATTGATTTGATTTGAATTTAATGTAAAGATTTATTCATTAGATTCTTGACCCTTCCAAATTAGAAAATTGAGTCAATCTCCATCTTTTTAAGGAGTCCTTATTCTTCTCCTACAATCAAAACCGTTCAAATCTATCCATTATATATACCTTTTGAGCCTATGTCATCTTTCGTATTTTCTTTTCCAAAATTCCACTCTTTTCGTTCAAAATAGGCCAAATTTTTCATAAATTCAACCTCGTTGTTTTGAAGCTATAGCAACTTCGCGAAGCCGTTACGACCAACTCCGGACTTCTTTTACATTCATTTTTTTTGTTAAAATCGTATCAAGGTTAGCTTTCTAAATCTATATTTTATTTTCTGTAATTATTTGCATGAATTTTTTAAGATTTATTTGAGTTCGATTGTTTGAAAATTGATACATCGTACTGTTTTCGAGATTTCGGGAGATTCTGAACTATGTTTTGCGATCCGTTTGAAGTTTTGGAAAGATGAAATGAAGATCTACAACATATAATTTGTCCAAAATTTTAAAATTTGTTTAATATTTTATTTTGTTCGTTGAACTCAGATTTGACCGATAATTTATCGATTTGGTCATGATTAGCCATAACGAAGACTTTGGAGTTTCTTTATATTGGGCTTATCTGAAAATCATTATATGTTATGGATCTTGACATCATTATCTCTTCAGACCAATTATGACTATAGTTTTTGATCTATTTTGTGGCAACATGATCAAGTCACACAACAACTGCAACTTAACTCGACGCAAGTACACTATTGCTATATTTGCTTATTACATTATAATGTTATCTCTTACTGTGTTTTAGTGAGTATCCAGATTGTGACACAATTGTGACACGGTAGGACTTGATTGTATTAATGCTCATTTATTGACTGTTTAGTGAGTCGGGAACGAAAAATGCCAGTAGATATGTGAACAAACCCCAATAAATATTTACTGAATGATAGCTAAGTCATACAACTCACGTATGGGTTAGCCATATCAATAATGAATGATAGCCATCTATCATATGCCGTATTAGCCAGCCGTTCACATGTCGAAATGCATTTCAAATGCACACTGTCTGTTAGTCTTTAATGTTCATGATTCAGTTGTCTTTTCATACTTGTTCATGCTAGTGATTTCTTATACTTGTTCATCATTTCCAGTTTATCCAAATATTTCCTTATTTTCTAATATATCTCTACTGTCTAGCTTATTTTGTATTAAGTTAC
The DNA here is from genome assembly GCA_029216955.1 of Iris pallida. Lineage (NCBI taxonomy): Eukaryota > Viridiplantae > Streptophyta > Magnoliopsida > Asparagales > Iridaceae > Iris > Iris pallida. The sequence continues at coordinate 596,268 of JANAVB010039018.1, forward strand.
ATAAATACAATAGGATTGTACTTTGCTTCTTTTCTGACTGGATCGTTGTAGGTGACTTGGCATGCTTTCTACTTTTGCATTATAGACTATACGGGGGAGATGGAGATCTTGTAGGCCGACCTTAGATTCTAAATAGAGTAGACACGTCATGTATTTCTGTATTTAGCAGGTTTTTATATTATTGGAATTGTAAATAAAATAATTATTGTGAATGAGCAATTAGATGTGATTTTCTTGTATTTGAGATTGGCATTGAGACCTAGACAACGTACTACCACTGATGCTGCGGTGTAGACTGGACTTGGCTACGTACTCATTTTTCGAAAAGCGGGTACGGGCTGTAACATCTAGTAACGGTGGTAATGCCTATCTATAGGAAACTTCTCCAACTCGCTCTAAGATATCAAAATGACCGATGTATCTTGGACTCAACTTGCCATATCCTCCGAATCGAATCGTACCTCTAGTGGGTGATATCTTCAAGAAAACACGGTCGCCTTCCTTGAACTCTGAGGGTCAGGGATGATGATCTGCCTACTACTTTTGTCTATCCTGCGCTGCTTGCGGATGGCCTTGTATCTTCTTTACCTTCTCTATTGTGCTCACAACCAATTCGGGACCCAATATCTGTCGCTCTCCTACCACACTCCAACAAATAGGAGAGCGACATTTTCTACCATACAATGCTTCAAACGGAGCCATCTGTATGCTTACTTGATAGCTATTATTGTAAGAAAAATCCATAAGATGGAGGTGGTCTTCCCATGATCCCCCATGATCCGCCAAAGTCAAGCATACACGCTTTCAACATGTCTTCTAGCGTATGAATAGTACGCTCTGACTTTTCGTCGATTTGCGGGTGATAAGCCGTGCTAAACTTCATATGGGTGTCCAAGATTTCTTGCATGCTTCTCCAGAAATGAGAGATAAATCTTGAATCCCAGTCTGACACGATGCTAACTGGAACCCCGTGTAGCTTCACTATTTGCTTCATGTACATGTCAGTCTAGACTTCCGTAGACTGGCCTACTCTAAAAGGCAAGAAGTGGGCTGACTCATTAAGCCTATCCACGATCACCCATACCGTGTCTCGTTCACTAGGACTCTGGGAAAATTATGTGACAAAATCCATGGTAATGTGCTCCTACTTTTACTAGGGAATGGGAAGTGGTTTCAACAATCCAGCTGACCTCTGGTGCTCTGCCTTCACTTGTTGACATACCAAACACTTTTTCACTAAATGATCTATCTCCTACTTTATTCTGTGCCACCAATAATATTGTCGCAAGTCTCGGTACATCTTGGTTCCTCCGGGGTGTATGGAGTAGATGGAGCTATGTGCTTCAACCATCAATTCTTCCTGAAGCTCTCCGTTTGGAATATACAGACGATCACCACATCTTAATGTTCTATCGGGATGAATCCTCAATCCAGTCTGCTCTCCTGCTTCGGTTCTCTCCCTAAGTCATCGGAATCTAGCATCTGTGGGTAATAATCCATTGATTCTCTCTACAAACGATGATTGTACTTGAAGATTGGCTAGTACGCCTTCAGCTCCAGGCAATACCACTTCAATTCCAAGCTTCTACAAGTCTTTTAATAACTCTCTCTCTTACTGGTCAAAAATGAGCCATGGGCTTACGAATTAACGCATCTGCTACAACGTTAGCCTTGCCCGGATGGTAATGCAGCTCGATCTCATAATCTGTAAGCCCCTTTTATTTATATATTTTGAATTAAGGGTTTTTAAACGCAAATAATATTTTTTAGCCTTAAAATAATTTATTATAATTATTAGAAATTTTTTAGAATTTTTAAATAATTTTTTAAATGGTTTTTAAAGCCTAAAATATTATTTTGCAATTTATTAATTTGTTTTTATAGCAGTTTGAAATTAATTCAAATATTTTTAAATCAAACTGCAATATTAGAATTATTTGTGCAAATATAAATTTGTACAGAATACTGCGGGAGTGGATTTATAAATTAGGATTTTGCATACTGACAGGCGGTGGGTGTTTTTTCAATTTACGTAAACGGCAGAGGTGTTTGTACAAAACCTCCCACGTCGCCGGTCAGAGCCTTGTCGTCTTCCCCCCTGTCGACTTGTCGAAACCCTAGCCCTAAACCCTAATTTACTAATCAAAACCCTAATCTAACCCCCAAATCCTAGCCTATAAAGCCCCCTCGACCGAAACCCTAACTTCATTCTTCTTCCCGACCACCCTAGCCACCGCCACAACTTCTTCTTCTCCGACCACTCGTCGGAACCCTAACTCTATCCTAGGCGCCACCCTAGCCGACGTGAAGGCCTATGACCACCACCAATTGGTTCTCCTCGACGAGACGAACTCGGCTATATTTTTTTTGATGCACCCCGACGCTTCTTTCGCCGTACAGCAGCCCCGACAACCCCCGTTGGTCGGACACGTACATGACATTCCTTCCCTGCTACATATTCGTGTCTTGTTTTCACATAACACAGTCGCCGTGTGTCGAGGAGTGTCGTGATGGCCTTGGACACGGGATATTCGTGTCAATCACGGTGGATACAAGACTCGGTGTCAGACTCGACCGCTTGTGTCCCTAACTGTCAGGACATGAAACTTTGGTTTAGGTTTGGGTTATTGTGTTCGGGCTTAACCCGCACAGTAACGGGTTTAGTTATTGTTCATTTCGGGTTCGGGTTCGGGTTCGGGTCGGGTTTTGGCCCGTTGGGTTTGGACTGGATTATATATATATATATATATATATATATATATATGTATGTATTTTATATATTTAAATACTGTTATATACTTATATTTTATGTATTTTATGTATATGTGTATACCAGTATAATGTACATATACTGCTATTATATATATTTATAAATTTTATATGTATTTCTATATATATGCAAATATATTATTATATTATTATTTACTTACGTACTTAATTTCAAATATTTACGTATTCTGTTAATTATGGCCATTTGAGTCCTGAACTAGCATGGGTTTTGTGGACTCAAATGAGTCTAAATACATTCAAGGTTTGTACGAGTCATATCGGACTTGATTAATGCCCTTGGGGTCCGTATCTGGACTTCGGTTCAATATCGTATACGTGGACAAATACATTAAATAATTAGTTATTTGTTTTCAGAAATTGTACCTTACTGTATTTGAATTTTTAGACAGTATATAAATACTGTAAAAATCTGGGAAAAATTGTATTTAGATACTATGTTAATTTATCAAATTTATTATAATTTTTCTAGGATTTAATTTGTATTTCTGACATTTTATAAAAATAGGAAAATAGAACTCATTTTCAAAGACTTATGTTTACTGATTTTTAATAAATATCTATAGTAGTTTATAAATTCCAAAAAAATTAGTATAAATTTCTATAATTAACAAGGATCATTGTGGTACTTTACTTTATATATATATATATTAGAGCTTTTTGCCTATCTTAATAATTCTTGGAACACAATGTACAGTCTGATTTATTAATTAAATAATTATGTCTTGTGAAGTTATGTCTGTTTGCAAAAATAAAAGTTTGATTACAAATTAAGAAAAGAGTACAAGAGTACAATTGATTTCTGGGGAAGTACAACTTTAGGAATCTGATCAGAAGACGATTACTTTATCACTTGGACTATGTAAACTTGAAGACTAGAGCCTCTGGAGAATGCAGCAGCAATTTTGCAAGAATACTTGATCTCTGTGATGCTTTGGAAATGATTGGAAACTCTATTTATAGAGTTCTGGAAATAACTGTCTTAGCAGTTATTCTAATGTGCGCAAGGTTAAATTGTGCCACTTTAGGTTGCGCCAACTTCAGGTTGCGCAAAATTCCATTCAGTTACTCGAACGTGCACTAACTGTATTTAGACGCGTGGCATCATATGATTGAAATGAGCATGGTCGTGTACAGAGTAGTGGACACGTTTTGAGAGATTAGTGGCATGTACGCCATGTCATCCTGCTTTCGAACGTAAGTTGCTTCAACTTTACCAATTTGCGTGAGCTTCAGTCAACGAGTCAAACTGTGCTTGATAGGTTGCGCCTAAGTGCAACTCAGTGCATAGGCATGTGGCAGCATTTTAAATGTGTGAGGAGAATTTGTTCAGGTTGCGTCTTGGAGCAACTCACAGAGTGCACGGGACAGCTGTCATCAAATCATAACAGATCGTCTCGAGCGTCGCGCTTTGCAGGATTCGAAGAGATTTTTTCGTTCATCGTGCTATCAGTTGTCAGTACTGTCAGTTAATGATGGCAATTATTTGTCAGGCGCTACATAGATTTTGGTGCAATATGATGAGACGCAGTCTAATATTTGGCGCAGCCTGAACAGTGGCGCAGCTTGATCTTTAGGGTGCAACTTGATTGTTGAGCAATAAAAACATGGCGTAACTTGATTTTTAAGCTCTACAAGACCCCCTTCAAAGTTTTTGAATTTTGAAAGGTCACAAAACTTCGAAATACTTTGAATTATGACAATGACTGAGTCAAGTTGCGCCTGTCTCGCGCAGTCTGTTGCAAGCGGTTACGATTTTTCATGCGCAACTCAAGGTGACTATTAGGATTCTGTCTTTTAGGCTATAAATAACCCTCGTTTAACCGATTGTAACTCTTTATATTTACTTTTAATCTTCTGAGAAAATACTTTGAACTCTTGCAATCCTTCTTCTCCGACTAGTTCCTCGATACCATGGCCCCCAAGAAGACCGCCGCCGACAAAGGAAAGAGTGTCGTCGCCTCTTCGACTCATGCTCCACCAACCCGTGCGTCACAATATGCGCCGCCCTCTGCTCGACGAGAGACTACAAACCTAGCTCTGGAAGGTGATCGAAGATGAACAAATTGACCATTATGTAGGATAAAATTGATTTGTGCCCCTCTTCTTATAGTGTTTGGCGCAGCACAAACTCTGTGCCACCCCTTCTTAGGGTGTGGTTTGCTTTATTTGAACACAGTTCATTTTTACGAACCGTGTTGCACATGATATTGCACAAATTAGTTATGTTGCGCGTGCTGTTGTGCAACTTAGTTGTGTTGCGCATGCTGTTGCACAACTCAGTTGTGTTACGCAAGCTGTTGCACAATTCAGTTGTGTTGTGCAATCAAAAATATTGTACAAATAATTTGTGGTGCAATATGTATGTAGCACAACCTGAGATGTTTGTGCAACTTAATTTTCACGCAACACAATATGTTACGCAACCCAGGTTGTCACACAACTCAGAATGCTGCGCAACTGAATTGTTGCGCAACCTAGGATGTGGCACAACTTAGGATGTTGCGCAACCTAGGATGTTGTGCAACCTAAGATGTTGTGCAACCTAGAATATCACGCAACTCAGGATGTTTTTGCAACCTAAGATGTTTACGCAACTTAATTTTATTGGCTCTTAAAAAAGTCGTGCACTCTTGTTGCTTCTAACTTTTGTTCATGTATTTCTTTGCAGTTGATCTCAGAGAAGACCCTAATGCTGAAAGTTTTGCTTCAGCATTCAATGTTCCAGAGTACAAGAAGAATTTGTCTCATGTCACATTTCCTCAGTACGATGGTCCTGAGGCACGAAAGACCCTTCTCATGGCCCAAGAGAACCAAACCTTGCTGAGCTTAATGAACGGGGAACCCTTAGAAAGTCTGGATATTGTGGTCCACAAGAAACCTGCCTTTCTATTCGGGGATGCCATCAAGAAGACTTCCCAACCTAAGACCAGAAAAGAGGGAAGAATTTTCAAAAATGAGGATAAAGTCATATACCTCACGGAAATATCAAGGTCTATGGCATTATTCCAATATGCATTTGCCAGCTATCCCAGAAGAATGTCATAGAATCTGACTCCAATTCAGCAGGCAAGAGTCGGCAAAATCTGTTACAGAATGGGTCCGAAGCACAGGGACCTCTTTTACAGTGCTTCTGAAAAGCACAGTACACACTTGAGAGGTTTGAAGCCAAGCTGCATCCCTCATGAGGATTCCTCTCTACTCCTTCCGGTCAAAATACCCATATTTGCAAATACATTTGCAAGCGCTGAAGGAAGATATCCAGACCGTGGTATGCGTATGACAGGTCTGGTTAACCCAGATATGAAGCATTGGAGCAGCTTGTCTATTTGGATTTTGGATCAATTCAAGGACAAGCTCCTCGATCTTGGTCTCTACAATACCATCTGGACTACAGTATACGGCATTCGCCCGAACGCTCATATGTTATTGGCTCTAGTAGAGAGGTATAATGAAAGCACTGGGACTTTCATGACTCTCCATGGAGAAATGGGATTCTCTCTTCATGAGATGGAATATCTCTCTCATCTATCAATTGGTGATAATCCATACGAAGAGTATGTGCCCACAAATACGAATTGGATGCTATAGCGGAAGAGAATCCTGATGATCGCCGTCTTCCAAGAGTTATTATGTCACTACAAAATCTGCTCGCTCTACTACAAAAGTGCCACTGCTACCACCAAGTGGATACCATATCTCTTCTTGGGTCATGTACGGGAGGACAAGCTACTTGAAAATCAAGCATGTGCTCCTCGTTTCTTCGAACCCTTCAGTCAGAGTGACATACAATATCTGATGGAGCAACATAATCATGGAGATGTCACACTGGATGAGGACTTGCATCCGTTTAAGGCTGGTGACACTCTCCAGAGTTACCTCAGACAGGGTTACAGATCCATGTCTCAAGAGGCCCAGCTAGAAGGTTTTTTATCTTTATGGCTGTGACGCTCTATAGTTCCAGGAGCCAGTACAGTTGATAGATTCCATCGGAGAATCCTGTTTGCTGCAGCACGTCTTGTCTTTGGATACAAGATGGATCTCTTATCGGCCATGACCTACCGCTTGAACGCAGGATTGCGTTCTTTTGTACAGACCATGCTAAATGACAAAGCGGCGAGTCAAGACTTTCCTCGTACCGAGATGCCATACACCTATCTATTCAGATGGCTATTGCTTCACCATCCCTGTCTGAAGAACCCAAATATGGAAACTGTCGATGGAGATTTCATCAGCCGCTACTCCAGTGCTTATTGGCAATATACTGCTCTTTCAGAGTGCAGATTTGCCTTGAACCGTGGATCGGGATAGAGTTTTCAGTGTGTTGATCCTCCTCATGGGTATGAGGATATATCTCTACAAATGATGGATTTGACTGCAGAATCACTCCGCTTAAGCCCACCCATCTTTTCGTGGCTGCAGGCAATTCGTCGCTTTAATTTGGTCTACAGATTTAAGGAAGAGTGCTACTTGGACCCGTACTTGCCAAGTTGATTTGTACGACAGTTCGAATATGATCAGCTTCATGCGGGTAACGCCACCACTTGCCTATAGGCCAAGGGTTATCTGATCGATGGGGCTAGGGCCTGGAGCTATTACAACGCTCGGGGTACAAAAGCTATATTTTCTATGCCCTACAATCTTCCACAAGGCCCGCGTATGTTATATACATACGCAAACTTCTATACTTCAACGAACACATTTACTGAAAGCTTCCATCCTGCACACAGCTTCATAAGTGAAAAGAGATCCAAACAGGGGGAAACACACTACTCACTCTTTTCGAGATACAGAGGACAAAGATCCTGCATATCTACCACTGGAAGCTTCTATTCAAAAGAATTATCCCGATGAAGTTCAGGATCCTCTGGACGTATCCTTAAAGGTGTGGAAAGAGAAATCCCCTGCCAAGGGATTGAAAAAAAAGAAAGGCTAAGGAGACGACGGCTCCTCCTCAGCTGGATAATAGACCTGCTTCCCCAAGGGCTCCGGAGAAGAAAAGAAGGACATCTTTGACTATAAATGAACCAACAACTATAAGAACAACTCGTTCCCAGTCAAAACAGATGCTCCTCGGTTCCTCCTCCGGAGAGAAGGAAATCACTCCTTCTTCTATTCAGAAGAAGGGAAGATTCACAGAAGGAGGAACATCTACCACCCTGATCGATCTAGAGGATGATCACACCGGAGCTGCTGAAGAGCTGATTGCATCTCCACATAGAGAGGTCAGAAGAAAGTTGGTAGTTACCGAAGAGATACCATCTTAAGAAGGTAATATCAAGATTGTGATATACCCTAAAAATATATTTTTTTATTCTATCAAAGATGTATATTAAATTGATTTCTTTTTTTGCAGTGGCTACTTCAGAGGATGTTCGGCCATCTACTACCACTGCAGAGCCTCCACGATCAGAAGCTGTGATGGTACGTATTCTCGCCAATATACTTGTTGCGGCGGGGATAACGGTTCCATCCCCAACTCCTATGACTCCGGAAGCCAACTCTCCAGAGAAGAATCTACTTCCACAAGATTCTCCTAAGGCTCAAGAGCCTACTCATTCTGAAGAGGCGATGATTGAAGCCTTAGCCGGTTGCGACTTTGGTGATGAATCATATGATGATGATTGGAATGACATCACTAAAGAGAAACAAACTTTAGTAGACGTATCATCACCTCAGGAGCTTCCGGTTGATGAAGATCACTCTACTGCTGAAGAGAAGGAAAATATGGTTATCGATAAAGAACATATCGATCCCAAGATCGATCAACCCATAATCTCTGAGAAACCTGAGATGTCTGGAGCGGCAGTAGAATTAGCAGATCAAACTCTAATGACTCTGCCACTTCAGACTGAACCCGGAGCAGGAAGTAGTCAAGCTACTATGTCTGCAGAGACTTTGTCAAAGCTTCAGCCAGAGACAGTCAAACCTCTTGAGACTCCTCATGCTATACCCAGCTCAGGTAAATTTCTAAACATGATCTATTTGTCGTAACTCCTTCCGTATTGTATATTGCTAATATGAATGACATATGTAAATTGCAGAAGATCCCACAGGGACTGTAGGAGGGGAAGGAAGCTTTTTTCATATCAGCGCTCAAGATGAGGTGCCTCCACATGTTAAGACTGTTAAGACTCTAGCGGAAGTGGCAGCAACTCCAGAAGCCGTAGTAACTAACAAATTCGTGGTATCCTCTTTCACGAAAGTCTTCTTTACATCCTCGGAGCCTCTAGTTCATCGAGTGAAGGAGAGAGAGACGTTCCTTTCAGTACCATCAGAACTCCTTCCACATTCTTGATCGGAGGCATCCACAGTCAAGGGGATGAAGCTCAAGCTATATTTTTGGAACACATTTTGGATGAGCTGAAGGGATCTATAAAAGCTTACAAGGAGCTAAAAAAAGGAGATATCGAGCAATTAGTAAACACAGAATATGAAGCTATGGCTCGAAAAGCAGAAATTAGTAAAGCCAATTTTGAAACATTTTTGCTGGCTTTTACGAGACAGTCCTCTGAATTAGATATTCAAATTGCTGATACAGCTGTTAATGCTGAGAGTCATAAGACTAAGGCTGCAGATGAAGAAGATAAAGCTGTTGATCTGGAGGCTAAAATTGCCCAGCTTCAAGCAGAGCTCAAGACTGTTAAACAGAATTTAGAATGAGAAACTCAGCTACATCAAGCTGCTGTTAATCAAATAGATGCTCTGAAGCATCATAAGAGTGAATTTGAGCAGCTCCAGAATGAAAAACTAGCACGTCAAACTGCTACTCTGCATCCATTCGATCCTGAGTCATGAAGGATTGAAGCCAGACAGTGGGTACTAGATTCCTGTAATGAAAGAATTTAAATTTTGAAGAAACGAATTGTAGAACTTATTACTTATCCTTCAGAATAGGATGAGCAAAGTTCGTTGTCTTCTTCATTACAATGTATCTCTTTTTGAATTAGAAATAAAATGAGAAACTTTTTATGTGGTTCCATTACTTGTTGTATATCTTATCTCATTATAGATATAAGCAATAGAATAGAAAATATATTCAGAGGTACTAGACATGATATATTTCTTAATTAGAAAATAACAATATTTATTATATCTGCTCAGAGGTAATATGGACATGGCAGAATATAATATTTATAAGTACTGTTATTTCAATAGACAACTTTATCAGAGGTAATAGGGACGTGACAAGTTGCTGATGTAGATAATCAAAATTCAGAGGTGTGAAGGACGTGAATTCTTTTTATTTATAAGAAAGTAAATAAAAGATAAAAGATGTCATGACTAATGAATGAATGAATGATAAGTCAAAGAAAGTGAATGAATGAACAGTCAGACGCTTTTTAGGATGAATGAACAGTCATCTCGATTTTCGAGGAGGAGACACTGAATGAATGAACAGTCATCTCGATTCTCGAGGAGTAGAATGAATGAATGAATAGTTGAACTTCTTTTGAAAAAGTCGTATCGATTCTTGAAGCCAATCATCTATTCGTTATATCTATAAACAGAACAAAACTTTTATAGATATCATTAACTTCTTTTCTGCACAAAATGTCTTCCAAAGATTTGCTCACTCCAAAGATTGAAGATATGACTGAGAAGCCTCTTGTTGAGCCTCCGGTTCTTCCTCAGAAAGAAGTGGGTGAAGGCTCGACCGTTCCTGCACCAGAGCAGGACCTGATTGCCAAGCTGGTGGAGCCTGGGAAGATTGCTGAAGAGGAAGCTGTAAGAATGTCCGCCTTTGAGTTGCTAGTGTGTTCAGACAACGAAATATTTGAGTTGCTGGCAAATCATATATTTAATAATGAAGGATCGGGTCCTCGTCCCCGTCCTTGATATTATGTAACTCTTTCTGCTTTTGAATAAAAATGAACTTTATTTATATCATTTCTCTAAATGAAGAATATTTTACTTTTATACATAATATTTCTTAAGAAATTTGCCATTGATAGGCATCATAGCAACTCTGCCATCCATATCTGTTAATTGATAGGCTCCATTTGAGAAAACCTTGTTTACCATATACGGACCTTTCCATTTCGCCTCGAACTTATCTTTGCCCATATGAGTCATAGTCATAGGACATCTGACTGTAAGAACTAGTTCGCCTTCTTGAAATGTTCGTACTTTGACTTTGTGATTGAAAACTTTTAAGATACGGGTTTGATAAAGTTCGATATATTGTTAGGCTAATAGCCTTTTCTCATCGAGCGCCTCCAATTCTTGAAGCCGAAGACGATCATTGTTTTCCGTGGTAAGTTCATTAGCAATGGCAATTCTTAAGGATTGAATTTGAATTTCCAGCGGTAAGACAGCCTCACATCCATATACCAGAGAAAAAGGTGGGCAACCTGTGGGATTACGGACTGTAGTACGATAAGCCCATAGACAATCTCCAAACTTTTCACTCCAGTTTTTCTTATTGGTATAAACGAATTTCTTGAGAAGCTTGATGATAGTTTTGTTGAATGCTTCAGCCAGATCGTTAGCTGCAGGATTGTAGGCCGTAGAAGCAACATTTTTGATTCTATCATCATCACAAAATCGAGTAAACTTTTCACTGATGAATTATGGTCCATTATCATGAATGATTCGTCGAGGAATGTTGAATTTGTATATCACATGATGTTTGATAAAGTTGATGACGCTGCTAGTCTTGACTTCAGATAAAGGTATGGCTTCTGCCTATTTCGAGAAGTAATCGGTTATAGCTATTATAAACCAATGTCCTCTAGATGACGGTGGATTAATTGGACCAATTACATCCATACCCCAAGCTTCGAAGGGCCATGAGGCAGCAGTCGGGTGAAGAGATTTCGATGGTTGGTGAATGAAATATGTATGAATCTGATATGTACGGCACTTCTTTGCATAGTCAATGGCATCTGATACTATAGAGGGCCAGTAATAGCCTATACGTCGGATACAATCCTATAATTTAAGACCAGGCTGATGTGGTCCACAAATGCCATTATGAGCTTTGCGCAATATCTGCTTTGCTTCATCACCAGCGAGACACCTTAAGAGTAATCTATTAAAAGTTCGTCGAAAGAGAGTTTTGGTAGTCTGATTATAATAGAATCGAAACGATCGGCGACGAATGCTTGTAGCTTCTTTAGGATCTTCAGGAAGTATGTCATGAACTGCAAAGTCGATGAAAGGTGCTCTCCAGTCTTTGTTAATGATATTAACTTTAATTGAATTACTGAATTCAATATTATGGTTGTTTTCAATGCAAAACAATTCTCTATTGGAGATAACAACCAGTTATTGACTGGAATTGCCAATACCGCAGCCAAATTAGCCAAAGCATCAGCTTCTGTGTTGCATGCCCGACGTACATGTTCGATAAAGAACCCTCTGAACGAAGAAGCTATCCTGATTGCCGCTTCATGGTATGGTACCAGGTCTTGATGTCGAACTTCGTATGTGCCTCTAAACTGATTAACAATCAGCTTAGAGTCACCATATACTTCGAGATATTCAATATGCAATTGTTTGGCTAATTGGAGTCCAATGAGCAAAGTATTGTATTCTGCTACATTGTTGGAGCACGACTCATCTAAAGAATAAGCCCTCTGAATAGCTAGTCCCTCTGGTGAAATAAGAATAATTTCCACTCCAGTGATAAGAGTAACTCTAGGTCCAATTCTAGATGCTCCGTCAAAGAACAACCGCCAAGTAGAAAATTCTTCTGAGATCATATTTGATCCTAATGTCTCATCTGGAATTTTGTCATAGAGTTTAGATATCTCAGGAATAGGATGAGCTGCTAAGAAATCAGCTAGTGCTTGGCCTTTCACAGACTTTTGGGGAACATATACCATATCATATTGTGCTAATAATATGGCCCATGTAGCAAGCCTGGAATTGAGTGTGCTGGGCTTCTTCATTAAGACCCGAAAAGAATTAACTCGAGAAATAACATGAATAGTTTGGCCGATAATGTAATGTCTTATCTTTTGAACAACAAACATTAAGGCTATGCATTCATTCTCCACCGGACTATAACGATGTTCAGCTCCAATCATCATTCGACTAAGGTAGTAGATGGCTTGTTCATGACCTTCTTTGTTCTTCTGAGCCAGCAAAGCTCCCAATAAATGGTCCATCGCCCGGACATACATCAAGAAGGGTATTCCTGAGATCGGTGGTACAATGACCGGTGGACTCATCAAATATCGCTTTTCCTCATACTTGTTATGTCTTTTCCTCATCAAATACTCGCTAACATTCTTCTGTCCAAATAAAAGATACACCTTTCTTCATTAACTGGGTAAACGGTCTGTAACGTCCAGATAAATTCGAAATGAACCTCCTGGTGTACGTAAGTCGACCTTGGAATCCTCGTAGCTCTTTTAGGTTGCATAGAGAACGCATTTATTGAATGGCTTTGATCTTCTCGGGATCAACGTGTATACCTTTAGAAGTAATGACGAATTCGAGAAATTTACCACTAGAGACACCCAAGAAAGACTTGGTGGGATTCATTTTGGGTTGATGCTGGCGCATTAGATTGAAGATAGTTCTTAAATCTTAGATGTGATCTTCCTTTAGACGACTTTTGACAACAATATCGTCAATATAGCATTTGACATTCTTTCGCAATTGATCTCGAAAGATAGTACTCATAGCCCGCTGGTAAGTTGTACATGCATTCTTAAGACCGAAAGGCATGACCGTATAATAGTATACTCTGCGAGGAGTACGGAACGAAGTATGTTTTTCATCTTCAGGATTCATCCGGATTTGATTATATCCAAAAAAAATCCATCTGTGAAAGAGATTCGCTCGAATCCACAAGTATTATCGACCATGACATCAGTAATTGGGAAAGAGAATTCATCTTTAGGACAAGCATCATTAAGATTTCGAAAATCTATGCACACTCGAATTTTCCCAATCTTCTTCAAAACTGGTACGACGTTGGCTACCCAGTCAGGATGCTGTTCTTCTCTGATAAAACCACAAGCGATAAGCTTTTTGACTTCATCGTCAATCGCATCCATCATCTCAGGCTTGAATCGTCGTTGTTGTTATTTAACTGGCTTGGCATTCGGCAAGATGTTAAGTTTATGAGTTGTGACTTGAGGATCTAATCCCGACATATCTTCATAACTCCAGGCGAAGATATCAATATATTCACGAATAAGGTGAATCAATTCTTGTTTACATTCTCTGAGAGATTTTTTCTAATGAAGATTGGTCGCGATACACCCTTCTCTCCAAAATCGATCTGGATTAATTTATCCTCAGTAGGTGGTTCTCGTCGTTCAAAATGGAGTTCCTACTGAGTGTCCATCCTTTGGACCCAAGGGTCTGCTTCAGGATCTTCTTCAATATCATCTTTATCATCTTATGAGAACTCAGCTGACACCATATTAGAAGATACTGTTACCCGATGGACATGACCAATACTGGTATCAGAATCCCATAAGATAGAATCAGAAGAGTTAGGTCGTTCTTCTTCATCGGATTCGGAAGGTTCTGGAGTCGGAAGCGGTGAAGTATAACCTAATCCCCATTTCATTTTATTGTAATATTGTTGTGATTTTTCTTTTGGAACATAAATATGAATAGGGGTTCACCTTCGTTTACCTCTATTTAGACCAGTTTTGAAATCATAGTCCATTCTACAGATGATTGCCTTGGACTGTGGACTATAGTGACGTAATTGTAGCCTTCATGTATCATCTTTATTATCATTGTGTACAGCTAACAGGCTCCTTTTTAGGCTTCTTGAGGAGAGTAAGACAAGCATCAGCCTGTATTAAAGCTTCACTTAACGTTTTTCAAGTTTCTTTTGAGAGACTTAAGAGTTCAAAGATTGATAATCTCGTTGGAGTATTAGCCAATTGGGCCAGTATATCAAAATTATATGATATTTCAAGTCTGAGAGATGAGGACTTTTTTAATGCTTTATCAAAACAGACAGGTTATTTTTCCTTGTCTGCTGATATTGGTTTAGGAGGAATTGGTTCTACCACTGGTGAGGATGTAGATGGTATATTCTCAGTAGGGGAAGATGATGCAGGAGAAACATCAGAAGATGAGACATGATTCTCTTGAGTTTCGGGAAACTCTCTGAGGTAAGGTTTCCCAGATCTGGTGCTGATTAGAATTTCTTTTTCTGCTACCGGTTCAAAGGATACCATGTTACAGCTCTTAGATTTCGTTTTGGAGCACTTTTTTTGGTTGAAAGAGGAAGACGCTTCAAAGTCTGCCACTAGATCTGGATGAATCTACATGATTTCTCCTTTATTAGTGTATAGTGGAACAAGACCCTCATTTTGGGGAGGTAGAAGATTCACGATCTCGAGAGTAGCCCTTAGGATGGGGACAACACCATATTGTACTAGTTGTGGTGGTAAATCACCAAATTATACAGAGATGACATTGGCCGTCACAGTCTTCTCATCCTGTTGGAGAGTAGCTGCACCAGAGTTAACCGTTTTTTGAATTTTGCCTTTGAGCACATAACATGCTCGAGTTAGACGTCCTATAAATCTGTGATAAACACAATATTTAGGGTGGTCAGTCTTACCCATTTCTTCTGACCGTTTTACCTCCGGCAGTTGAAGCTTATTACTTTTGATTAAGCAATCGAAGATGCTCGTAATATCATCTTCATCAAAAGAATATTCTTCTTTTGGACGAGGTGCTTTTTGTGGTGGTGCTGTTGGAGTGTATGTCGTCTGAGCAACATTTACAGCCAACGACCCTTTACCTTTGAGATTAATGGCCAATATTTCTTTACCCTTGCGATTGTTCTGACGATTATTACCATCGGGTGTAGAATGCTCATCTTGGTTAGGATTATTCATTTGAACTCCTAACTGTTTGAACTTCTCAGCGCTAACCTCTGTCGCTTTGGCATTCACAATGAAAGAAGGCCAATCTTGGAATTGTGTAGATCCCGTCCACATGCTGATGATAGGCAACAAGTTTGATTTACAAGTGTCTATTGTTACAGTAGATAGAGTTCTTAGAGGTATTTTAAGTTCTTCTCTCCATGGATTCATTGTGTCTTTGCTTAATTTTAATAAGGGCATACATAGTCATATCATTGACCCCCTCATAGAATCGTTCCAAGAATATTTGTTTGAAACTGGCCAAAGAAGTTATGCAGTCATCAGACAAGCTACGATACCAGTCATATGCTGTACCGGCTAAACAACCGACGAACACCCTGGTAAGGAGAGCATTATTTGGCGGTAATTGGTCAGTCATCACTTCAAAATGGTTAATGTACTGACCTGGAGAAGTGCTACCATCAAACAGCATGATGGTAGAAAGCTTGTATTTAGGAGAAAATTGAACTTCCTTCTATTCCGCAGGGTAAGGTTGTTTTATCCCAAGTCTTTGTAGACCGTCTTTTTGCTTAAAGACCTCAAACTGAGTGCGTAACAGTTTTACAGCCTCATTAGCATCCCCTGAAGTTTTTGAATTGGTAGACTGGTTAGAATTGTTAGGAGGAGAAACAACATGGTAATTACCACCTCCAGCACCAGACAGACTGGGAGCAGCTTGGATTGGTACAGAAGCAACCTGGGGAGGAGGTACCCCCAGACCAACATTAACCGGTACAGAAGATGCTATGAGCTCGGGATTTGTAGCAGGATTTATAACCGGTGGTACTGCATTTTGAGCTACGATTATAGTGTACATACTAGCGACCATTTCAGCCATGGTCTTCAATTTGTCTTCCAGTACAGCAATTCGTTCCTCTTGACTGGCTGAACTAGAGGCATCTTGGTCTTCTGTAATGGCATATGTTGTCACCTCTCTTGCCACTATTGACGAAATAGTTTGTTCATAGCTTTCACTATCTGCGTCAAAGTCAGACAAAGAATCTTCTCCCATATGAGTAATAGAAAGATCTTTCTGATTGAAGACATCTTGGTCCAAATATTGATTTTTCGATCTGGTATGTTGATAGACCCCTTCACTAGATTCACAGAACTGTCCCAAGTATTGCTGGCTCGGATTGCGAGACGTGCCACGCTTTGAGGATTTTTTACCTCCAACGTCTCGGGAAGTCATATTGACAGAAGCATATAACAGCTCGTCATCATCTCTCATCATAAATTCAGGAGTTAAAGCATAATTCAACCAATCGAAGACAGATCGTTTAGCTGATTGGCAACAACATTAGATGACCACTTCATGACGGCAGTGACATTCTGACGAGTGATCTAGAGGTGAGTGAGACATCTCTGTGATTTTTTGTCTTTGTATAAGACGTTCTCGGAGATCAGTTACTACCACGGGACGAGAAGAAGTTGGAGGAATAAATTCCTTAATGATGTTAGGAACATGACGCCTATTCTTAAGATGCTTAGTTCCGTGAGTATACAAGGAAGTACTCAACTCATTGGCATAAGTGATTGGGTCCTTCTTTTCAAATATTTGTTTCTGGTGTAAATTGACCCTTGGCATAGGATTCTTACGTTTCACCGAAGTTGATACTGATTGACGCCTGTTGAGATAAGCGCGTAAATCAGAGAATTCTGCTCCTGATGCCTCTGTTTGAGATACCACCAATTTTTCTTGCTTGGATCTTAAAATAAGCAATGTTGGAAGATCTTGGGCAGTTACCATAGGAGTAGGCAAGATGCCTCTTTGATCAGTGTTCCTTTCCTGGAAAGATTTAAAGACCTCTGTTTAAGGGAATATAATCTGATATATCTTCCTCTGAGTCATAGACTAGGAAAGATTGAGAAAAGACCAAAGGGTGCTTTTCTTTATTTTGTGAAGGGTTAGCTAAGAATCGTTCAACTTTGTTTTATTATGGAACCACCTTAGGTGCAGATTGCACCAGTTAAGGATGTGTCACAGGACCATTCCCTTTGTTATGTCTAGTACTAGGACTAACTAGGACTAGAACATTGCTTCTCCAAGTTCAGAACTGGAGAAGAAGAGGGAATAGTCAAAAGACTAGTTCCCTTGGGTTGCGTCAGAGCAGCATAGTGTGCAAACTGCGCTTGAGCAGCAGAGTGCTTAGTTGCGCCATAGCAACAGGTTATGCCTTGGCAGTAAAGGGACTGGACTGCACCTTGGCAACAAAGTGAATAGACTATGCCTTGGCAGCATAGGAGGTAGACTGCGCCTTGGCCGTAGAGGAAACAGACTGCGCCTTGGCAGCAAGGGGAGTGTTCTGCGCCTTGGCAGCAGAGGAAACAGACTGTGCCTTGGCAATAAAGAGGGTGTACTGTGCCTTGGCAGCAGATGGAGTAGATTGTGCACGGATAACAGAAACAGGCTGCGCCCGAGCCACAGAGACAGATTATGCCTGGGCAGCAGGCAGGTTGCACCTGGGCAACAACAACTGTAGAAGATTTAGGAGTCCACACAGTTTTGTTGTTGGTGATAGCCACAGTGCACTTGTTGCTCTTGTTGTTGATCATATCCTCGTAGGCTGTCTGGTTGACTTAAACAACGAGAGTCTTCTGCGTCTTGCCGATTGATGCAGTATCACATTGATTTGTCACCTTCTCGTCGGAGGAGAAAGTCGTCCCTAGCAGAGTCGCCATTTTGTTTGCAAAAATAAAAGTTTGATTACAAACTAAGAAAAGAGTACAAGAGTACAATTAATTTTTAGAGAAGTACAACTTTAGCAATCTGATCAGAAGACGATCACTTTATCCCTTGGACTATGTGAACTTGAAGACTAGAGCCTCTGGCGAATGCAGTAGCAATTTTGCAAGAATACTTGATCTCTGTGATGCTTTGGAAACTCTATTCTGATGTGCGCAAGGCTATTGGAAACTCTATTTAAGAGTTCTGGAAATAACTATTTTAGTAGTTATTCTGATGTGCGCGAGGCTGAACTGCGCCACTTTAGTTTGCACCAACTTCTGGTTGCACAACTTTTATTCAGTTACTCGAACGTGTACCAACTGTATTTAGACGTATGTTATCATATGATTGAAATGCGCATGGTCATGTATAAAGTAGTGGACACGTTTTGAGAGATTAGTGGCATGTACGCCACGTCATCCTGCTTTAGAATGTAAGTTGCTTCAACTTTACCATGTTGCGCGAGCTTCTGTCAATGAGTCAAACTGCCCTTGATTAGGTTGTACCTAAGCGCAACTCAGTGCATAGGTACATGACAGCATTTTAAATGTTTAAGTAGAATTTGTTCAGGTTGCGCCTAGGCGCAACTCATAGAGTGCGCGGGACAGCTGTCATCAAATCATAATAGATCGTCTCGAGCGTCGCGCTTTGCGGGATTCGAATAGATTTTCTTCGTTCACCGTGCTGTCAGTTGTCAGTAATGTCAGTTAATGATGGCAATTATACAACTTGATTGCTGAGCAATAAAAATATGGTACAACTTGATTTTTAAGCTCTACAATGTGTGTTTTTGGGATACTTTAGTATTGGGACCTTACCCTACCTTAGTATAGAGATCCTAAAAGTTGGTTTAGATATTGTGTCACCCCATATTGGTCTCATATGCTAAAGTCATCACTTGGCTATGTGTCCAGTTAGAAAGCCGTGTCACACCACTAGTGTCCTAGTCTTGAGCTTAATATGGAAACTAAGATTGTATATCCTTTTTAACAGTGACAGGACATCGGACATCTATAACTTTATATTCATGCCCTTGCCTTATATGAGGCAAGTACCCCTACAAACTCTATTTACTGAATATGATAACGAATTGTGTTAATACAATTATTTGAACTAAAAATTATATCTTATATGTTTCTATGTACCTACCGTATGCTTCACATGCTTTAAATTGTTCTTGTATTTCTCACATGTTATAACTTGGGTTATGGGGAAACTGATAGCTGAGTACGTGATCATGCCCCCTTCTCCCGTACCTATGTACCGAGCAAGGTCGTATTGCATGCATACCTTGTCGTAGGCTATTATCCCATATTTTTGTATATATGTACACCTATGCTTGTAGACTTGTACGTACGTACATTTTTTTACATGTAGACTTATACACCGGTACATTTTATACCTATTGACGATCACGTGCCTGCTCTAGTTTTAAACATTATATGTACATCTGTCACCATGACAAATGTATCTTCTACATGATAGATTGTGATATGCCATGATTCTTATTTATTATATTTCTTTTCATTCCACGTTCAGTATATTCAGTTTGTAGAACCAGTACTTCCTTCCTTCGACAGAAAATATTGCAGGTATACTTACTGAGGAGGACTTGCTATGTGATTCCTATTATGGGGCCACCATTGAGGATCAGGCCTTAGCCTATAAGAATGTACCTACGAAAAAACTCGTCTAGTTTGTTGTTTTAGTTGCACTGGACTTTGAGAGCAGGACTGTTTAGACTATGTATTTTTGTTACTAGACTTTGTATCCAGCTTTTACATTTTGGCTATGTATTTTAAACATATTCATATTTTAGATGTTGTGTTATGATGATTTCTTCAATATGACAAATGGAACTGTTAGCACACTTGATCCTTTACTATGTATTTTTAAAAGAACAGCTTACTACGCTATAACTCAAGCGTATGCTGGACATGCCTTAATTCGTCCCAACAATTTGGGTAGCGGATCGTGACATGTTTTTAGTGGTGGCACATGCAGGTCTGAGACTTAAATTGTTTGGTTACACCAAGCATACCTGCAACTAGGATTATAGGATAACTTGATAACACTAGGAACAACATCTAGAACACCTGGAGGATTCCTAGGATTACAATATAGGAAACTCATCACAGCATAGGATCGTTATTTATAGTTAGATTTTGTTTGTGATTGCTTGCTTAAAAAAATTTTATAGTCTTTTTATTTTTCTATTAGATGGTGCTCACACGCTCATCCCAGTATGTTACACTTGAAAATAGCGTACTTTCTATCCAGCCGATCGACCAGTTGACCGGAGCACTTCCTCCTCCACCTACCATACACCCCCACTCCACAAATCCACCAATCCAGATGCCTCCACCACCTCCTACATCACAGTCCCAGCAGGACCAGATACTTCTACCACTACCTGTTGCTATACCTACCCAGACTTCTGTCACTCTCGACAGGAACCAGCTACTTACTCTGATCCAGGGATTCCTAACGACCCATCAGGAGCAGACAACCTTACTTCGCCAGAGCATGGAGCACTCTGCGGAGCGTACCATGATCCCACCACAGGTAGAGCCACGACCGAGAGCGAGGAATATTAAGGACTTCATGAACTTGAACCCCAAGGAGTTCATAGGGACTGAGGGTATCATAGTCGCACATGACTGGTTGGACTCAGTAGAGAGGAAGCTCCTCGGAGCTAGGTTGCCAGGTGACCTTCAGGTCGAGGCAGTGGGATTTTTGCTAACAGACTTAACAGGAGTCTGGTTCGGGAATGAGCCACTATTTGCGAGAGGGGGAGCTACATGGGATCAGTACAAGATCTAGTTCAAGAAGAAATTCTTTTCGACTACCACTAGCGTAGCCATGGGGCTACAATTCCAGAACCTCCAACAGGGGAACCGTTCTGTTGACGAGTATACGGCAGAGTTTAGTCGTTTGAGCCGTTTCGCTCCTAGCCTGATTTCAGACCCAGAGGATATGGCACGTAGATTTTGCCATGGTCTTGTACCAGACATCGGCATCCTCCTAGTGGCAAACGGGACGACTGACTGCTAACAAAGCCTAGAGTTGGCCCGAGGGATAGAGGATCGTCTTCTGTCTTACAAGAAGCCAGCTTCCGGACACAACGAGGGACCTTCCAAGTGCCAGACTTTCCAGCCAAGAGCACCGGTGCCGCACTAGCAGGCATACCTTCCTCCCATACTGCATCACCCAACAACACCAGTTAGAGCTCTGGGACCACAGTAGCAGAAGGAAGATGTGTGTTCATACTGTAGGAGGCCAGGGCATGATTATGTCATCTGTAGGAAGAGGTTGAGACAGTGCTTAGATTGTGGGTCTACCACCCATCAGCTTCGGGATTGTCTAGCAGCGAGGGCGCCAAGCATAGGACCGCCTAGGGGACCATCGCTCCCGACCCAGCAACAGCGGTTTGGGCAGCATCTGCAGCAGAAAGGGCCCCAAGGGAAGGCTTATAGTACTCTAGCTCTTGAGGCGGAGTCGGAGCAGGTTTCGGAGCCAGATTATTTGGCCGTTGTCATTACATGTCATATTTATTTGCATACTTTTCTAGCAATATGCTTGTTTGATTCTGGTGCATCATGTAGCTTTCTGTCATTAGAATTTTTGTAAAAACACTATTTAGTAGCTACACCCACCAAGGAGATGAGTAGAGTAATGACTGGACGCGGACCAGAACCCATTAGAGCTATCTATAGATGCTCTATTACTATAGCAAGGAGACAGTTTAGGGGACGATTCTTTGTGATGCCACTTCCCGAATATGATATCATATTGGGAATGGATTGGCTTAGCTACGCTCATGCAGATATTGGCTGTCATGAGCGAGAAATATCCTTACTTATTCGATCCACCAGCTACGAGAGGGCCATCCGTGTCCACTTGATACCTTAAAGGTTAGTCTTAATAGTAGTTTTAGTCATAGCTTGAATTGCTTGCTATATTAAATGTTTGTAGAGTTTTCTATCCTTGTGAATTTTGAGCACAAAATTTTTTAAGGAGGGAAGATTTGTAAGCCCATGTTATTTATATATTTTAAATTAAGGGTTTTTAAATGCAAATGATTTTTTTAGCCTTAAAATAATTTATTATAATTATTAAAAATTTTCTAGAATTTTTAAATAATTTTTTAAATGGTTTTTAAAGCCTAAAATATTATTTTGCAATTTATTAATTTGTTTTTATAGCAGTTTGTAATTAATTTAAATGTTTTTAAATCAAACTGTAATATTAGAATTGTATGTGCAAATATAAATTTGCACAAAATACTGTGCGAGTGGATTTGCAAATTAAGATTTTGTATACTGACAGGCGATGGGTATTTTTGTAATTTACGTAAAGGACAGGGGTGTTTGTGCAAAACTGCCCACGTCGCCGGTCACAGCCTTGTCGTCGTCCCCCCGTTGACTTGCCGAAACCCTAACCCTAATTTACTAATCGAAACCCTAATCTAACCCCCAAACCCTAGCCTATAAATCCCCCTCGACCGAAACCCTAACTTCATTCTTCTTCCCGACCACCCTAGCCACCGCCAAAACTACTTCTCCTCCGACCACTCATCGAAACCCTAGATCTATCCTAGGCGCCACCCTAGCTGACGTGATGGCCTACGACTACCACCAATCGGTTCGCCTCGACGAGACGAACTCGGCTATATTTTTTCCGACGCACCCCGAAGCTTCCTCCGCCGTGCAGCAGCCCCGACAACCCCCGTTGGTCGGACACGTACGTGTCATTCCTTTCCTGCTACCTAATCGTGTCTCATTTTCACGTAACAGAGTCGTCGTGTGTCGAGGAGTGTCGTGATGGACTTGGACACGAAAGATTCGTGTCAATCAACGGTAGATACAAGACTCGGTGTCAGACTCGACCGCTCGTGTCCCTAACTGTCAGGACACGAAACTTTGGTTTGGGTTTGGGTTATTGTATTCGGGCTTAACCCGCACAGTAACGGGTTTAGTTACTGTTCATTTCGGGTTTGGGTCGGGTTTTGGCCCGTTGGATTTAGGCTAGATTTTAATTATATATATATATATATATTATTTTTTTTTTAATTATTTTTTTAATTATATATATATATATATATATATATATATATATATATATATATATATTTATATATAGGGAGCGGATCAAAATCCCCCTTAGAAAACCCCCTAAAAACCCCATCACTCTCATCCGTAATTTAATGTTAATATTAATGTTAATATTAGTGTTAATGTTAATATTAATGTTAATGTTAATGTTAATATTAATTTTAGTGTTAAGTTTAATGTTAATTTTAGTATTTAATGCTAATATTAACATTAATATTAATATTAACATTAAATTACGGCTGAGAGTGGGGGGGGGGGGGTTTAGGGGGTTTTCTAAGGGGGGCTTTTGATCCGCTTCCATATATATATATATATATATATATATATATATATATATATATATATATATATATATATATATATATATATATATATATATATTTTGTTATTTTATATATATAAATATATATATATATATATATATATATATATATATATATATATATATATATATATATATATATATATATATATATATATATATATTTATTTATTTATTTATTTATATAAAAATATATATATATATATATATATATATATATATATATATATATATATATATATATTTATTTATTATATATGTATGTATTTTTATATATTTTTATATATTTAAATACTATTATATACTTATATTTTATGTATTTTATGTATATATGTATACTAGTATACTGTACATATACTGCTATTATATATATTTATAAATTTTATATGTATTTCTATATATATGCAAATATATTATTATATTACTATTTACTTACGTATTTAATTTTGTATTTTTACGTATTCTGTTAATTATAGCCATTTGAGTCCAGACCTAGCATGGATTTTGTGGACTCAAATGAGTCTAAATATATTCAAGGTCTATACGAATCATATCGGACTTGATTCATGGCCTTGGGTCCCGTATCTGGACTTCGGTTCAATTTCGTATATGTGGACAAATTTATTAAATAATTAGTTATTTAGTTTGAGAAACTGTGCCTTGCTGTATTTGAATTTTTAGACAATATATTAATACTGTAAAAATCTGGAAAAATTTGTATTTAGATACTATGTTAATTTAGAAAATTTGATGTAATTTTTCCAGTATTTAGTTTGTATTTTTTCCATTTTATAAAAATAGGAAAACAGAACTCATTTTCACAGTACTTATGTTTACTGATTTTTAATAAATATCTTTATTAGTTTAGAAATTCCAAAAAAATTAGTATAAATTTTCATAACTAACAAGGATCATTTTGGTACTATATTTTATAATATTTTAGCTTTTGACTATGTTAATAATTGTTGGAACACAGTATACAGTCTGGTTTATTAATTAAATAATTATGTCTTGTGAAGTTATGTGTGTTTTTGGGATATTTTAGTATTGGGACCTTACCCTACCTTAGTATAGATGTGAGACTCGTCTCACTGTATCAGTATTTATGTACGGGTACGTATTTTGAGCCGTATTTCGTATTTTTTGGTTTTTGAATATTTTAAATTTTTCCAAAGTATAGGTTAAACTTGACTTTGTTTAATTTGGTTCGGTTCAACTTGGTATTGGGCTTGGCTTGGCTTGGTTTAGGTGGGTTTGAGATGAGAAGGTTTGCATAAAATCCAACTCCTTTCTCTTTTCTTTATTATTTTCATTCTCTTCATCTTCTTCCTCTTCATTTTCTCCTCCAACCTAAGGCAAGTACATCTTGCCAAATGTTGGACAAATGTTATTTTGTTTATTCTAAACTCTTCCTTACATAATTATAAGCCTCTCTAGAACTTGGAGTTTTTGATTTTCATGGGTAGATTCTTGTAGATCTAAGTTTGTGCTATTTTCGGTTTTCTTGGATTTTGATCTATCAAACTTTTTTGTTTTCAAAATCTAATTATTTTATGTTGTAGAGAATTTTGTTCTACCCCATATTTTACAGTGAAGATTTTATGGAGCTCGGAAGTTATGGGTTCCATGGCCATCTTTCTCGGATTTTTGAGAAGATGGGTACCCATCGACTTTGGCCGCATGGGACACTACCGCATAGATGGCACCCCATCGACTCTGCTGCATAGATGGCACCCCATCGACCCTACCGTATAGATGGCACCCCATCGACCCTGCCGCATAGATGGCACCCCATCGACCCTGCCGCATAGATGGCACCCCATCGACTCTGGTCACATAAGAAGATGGGCACCCATCCCCCTTGGCCTCATAGTGCCTATTTTGGCTATTTTTGGTTATTTTATGCCCCCCTTGGCCTCATAGTGCCTATTTTAGCTGTTTTTGAGAAGATAGGTACCCGTCTGTAATGCCTGTGGTTCGTATTACGTATTTTGGGATACGTGTACGTATTTTATCTTGTATGGCATGATTCCTTGCTTAGTTTTCTTCATGGCTTAGTTTATTTTTGGGTTGGTTCGGCTTGGTTCGGTTTGGGGTTGCTTTTGGTTCATCATGGACCAAAGAGTGAACCCCTACCTACCACCACCACTACCATTTATTAACCCCACTTCCTTTTCTCTCTTCATTACTCTTCTTCTTTCCTCCATTACTTCTTCACCTACCAGAGAGGGAGAGAGGGGTCTAGGCAAGTGCAACTTACTTTATGGAGGAACTCAAATTTTATTGCTTCATTCTCTTCCTTATAGCATTTTAACTTACTTTAATACTTGGCATTTCCACTTTCCATGGCTAGATTATTGTAGATCTAAGTTTACTTTATTTTCAGAATTCTTGGGTTTTGATCTACTTAATCTTGTTATTTCTGAGTCTTGATGGTTCCATGTTGTAGAGGATTTCGTTCTATCCCATTTTGACCTATGGAAGTTCGGATTTGGGCTCCGGATGAGGGAGTTATGGAGCTTGAGAACTTGGCTCTCATGGTGTTCTTCTTCTCGGAATTTTGGAGAAGATGAACTGTGCTTGACTTGACCTCCCAGCCGTATGAGATCATTCCTGACCGCATATGCCTGAGCCGTATGGACCCGCATCAGTCCATCCTCGTGGGTTCATATCCCTTGGCTGCATGAGTCCTTGAACCCCGAACCGTCCTGAACTGCATTAGCATGATTTCTGAACCGCATGGGCTTTGGACCCTGAGCCGCATGGCCCCTCCCTGTACCTTGCTTTAATGATTAGTTATTATTATTACTTGATTGTTACTGATAATTAATGTCTTGTAGCCTCAGTTCAACTTAGGTCTCCTGACTGAATGCCTGCACTATGATGCCCTGCATATGTACCTAAACAAGATAGTGACCCGTCGTGGTGCACTCCTGACAAGTAAACATGATATGACCTGATAGTGGCCCGTTGTGGCGCACTCCTGACAAGTACACTTGACATGATAACCTGACATGATATATCTTGATAAGCTGTTGCGACGGCTACCTGACATGACATGACCTGTATAAGTAACCTGGACACCGTGGACGATTGTGTTTGTACAAATAATCTAGCCCTGTCTTGCATGATGTCTAGGAGGGGACTCCTGAGTACCACGGTCAGGAGTACCTACTGAAATGGACTAAGGCTAATAACTAGATTAATACATTAGTCATAAAGAGATCTTCCAGCTACAGGCAATCCCGTTACCTGGGCGCGCCTGGGATCTGTAGCCTGCCGTCGAGTAGGGCACATTTCCAGCACACTGTCATGTGTTGCACCCTTCAAGCTACCTAAGGGTACATGCATTTTCTGGACGATGTACCTACCTGAATTCAACCCCTAATTTTTGACCTGGGTAACCTGGATGGTCTGCAGGGCTTGTGGCTGTGGAATAATCTTACTGCATCTTGCTAGTAACTAGGCCTGTGATAACCCTAGTTAGTTAAAGTATCAAGCCGTACTCATTGTTTGGTCGTGATTGATTGAATGAGGAATAATCAGTCTAGTCTTGATCCTGTATAGATTGTTACATGTTCTAATTTTCTTATATTATCTTGCGGATAAATGGAAGAAACCAAGTTCGGTTCAGACGAAGGGTTACAATCCCAGTTCTTGTTTGGTTTAAGAATTGTAACCTGGTTATCTGAATGGTCCCATGGTTATCTTACCGTATATCCTCGTAATATTATATTTTCTCCAGTTTTACTATATATTATTATCTTCTGTGCTAATTGCTGGTTTTAGTTCCTAAGTGAAGCTTCCTTTGTGGCACTTGCTCTTTCTGGGGTCTGACCCAGCTGGTTTTGTATGGCCAGATTTCGGAGCAGCTCCAGAGGATCTACCGACTTTCCAGCCCGATGGTGGCGACTAGACGTAACCAGGGCAACGAGTGGGTTTATTTTTATCTCCCAATTTATTGTAAAAATATTCTTTTGAGGCGTTTAGCCGACGAGCACCTGTTTAACTCGATTGCACTTACTTACTGTCTGCCTACGGGCTGTAACATGATTGACAGATCCTAGGGTTGATCATGTATGACTAAAACTCTTGGTAGTCCTAACATTTTGTAACGACTAGCTTCATGATCAGCTGAATATGTAATGTTTGGGATGCCTTACTATTGTATATTTAATGATCATACATCTTGTAACATTTACTTACTTGCTTGTGATTGAGACACTAGGCTTGTTCATGACCTTAAGAGACTGTTGGCTTGTAGTTAAACCCTCATGTATCTAGACAGCCGTGACCGTATAGCGAGATGGAATCCATTTCATATACGTAGCTGGCTATGTCAGCCCCCGCTCTCCAGTATTCTGGTTCTGGGGCGTGACATGGTTTAAGTGGTGGCCCATGCAGGTCTTGTGAATCAAGATATGTGAGGGTTTACCGAATAGATGTCTCAATCAGTATTCGCCCTTGATCTCTGCTCATATCTTCTAAATCCCTGGATTCTTGTCCTGATCATATGCTTGTATCGTTGATCTGTCTTGGTCCTTCCTTATTGTTCTCCATGTTGTCTTCTTCTGCGGCATTGTTCCTGGACCTGCCAGTCAGCGAGGCGGAGCACTTCCCGTGGATCAGCAGCAACCCGGAGATCAAGCCCAGCATTCCGGAGTATCCTCCAGAATCGTGCCTTCTGATGGAGAGCCACCAGTCCAGCCAGTTCAGCCTATCGAGCCTGATGATGGCAATTTGGTAGGTCTCGTCAGGACCTTGATAGCTTCCCAAGATCGTCGTGGAGATGCCTTACACCAGGCTGTGGCAGATGCCTTAACCAGAGGAGGTCATCAGGGTAATAGCGCGGCCAACAGCTTCAAGCACTTCAACCCTCCCTTCTTCGACGGTAGTGAAGATGCTATCGCTGCAGATGCTTGGCTTCAGGACATCGAGGTGATTCTAGAAGCTGCCAGGACCCCAGAGAATGAGAAAGTGGCCGTGGTGCGCCTGCAGCTATTGGATCTTGCCTGCAGCTGGTGGGCAGCACAGGTCGTTGGATTAGCAGCACCCATTGCTTGGACAGTGTTTAGAGAGAGATTCCAGACCAAGTATTTTGATGCTGTAGCTCGGTATGATCTACAGACGAGGTTCACCAATCTGAAGCAGATGGGCAGGACGGTCGATGGATATGCGACCGAGTTTTTGAGACTCAGTCGGTTTGCTCCCACCTTGGTGGCAACCGAGTATGATAGAGCCCAGCGATTCCAGCAGGGGCTTCACCTGGAGATTCTATTGGCAGTTGAGCAGTTTGAGCATCAGACTTTTGATGCAGTCTTGAGAGCAGCTAGGAGGCATGAGTATACCTCCCAGAGGATTGTGGATAGGGCCGGAGGTTGGAAGAGATCCCACGGCCAGATGAATCAGTCTTCAGCTCCAGCCCCGGCAGCCAGGGCTTTGACCATTGGAGCTCCGAGGCGAGCGGCCTCAGTAACATCAGTTCAGCATTCAACCCCGACATACCCTCAGCAGCAGAAGCAGAAGCAGTCCTCCGCGGTGGGATGTTCTCATTGTGGGAAGCCAGGCCATGTAGTGGCAGAGTGCCGCAGGGCACAGAGATTGTGTCTGGCTTGTGGAGCAGCAGACCACAGGGTTGGATCCTGCCCGAATAGGGTGGTTCATCATCGTCCAACCTTTTTAGCTTTTCGGTGAGAGGACCAGCTCCGGTCCAGCAGCAGCAGTATCCATTGCCGAGGCCCTTGCCGCCTCAGGCCCAAGTATTCTAGCAGCAGAACCCCCAGCAGCATACTCCAGCCCAAGTCTTGAGTCCGAATAGGCAGCGAGGATTTCAGCAGAGGGAACCAGCACCCCGAGGGCATGGTCATGCTATGGTAATGACCGCGGAGGAAGGATTGGCACCAGGAGAGGTAGTGGCAGGTACTATTCTCGTCAACTCCTTTCCAGCTTCAGCTTTATTTGATTCTGGTACATCGTATTCTTTCATGTCTGCACGATTCGCGACACGGATAGGATTAGAGCCTGAGTCATTATCAGTAAGGCTCAATATACTTACTGGTAACGGACTTGTGGGAGTCGATAGGGTATTTTTCTTGTGTCGGATCGTAGTTAGCAGTAAGGAATTTCTCGCTAGATTGATAGAGTTTTCGATGGCCGATTATGATGTGGTCCTAGGGATGGATTGGCTGAGGAACCAGTATGCTAGAATAGACTGCCATATTGGTAGGATTGTTTTTAGCATTCCAGGCGAGCCGGAGTTTTTCTTTTTCTGAGGCGCAGTTGAGCCTTCTCCTTCAGTGTTGCGGATGGCGGTAGCAGCAGTGCAGTTGCCCCGGATAGTCGAAGAGTTTCCAGATGTTTTCCCAGAAGAGCTTCCTGGTATGCCGCCAGAGCGGGAGATCGAGTTCACCATCGACTTGATTCCTGGGACAGCCCCAGTGTCAGAAAGAGTCTACAGGATGGCGCCGTCAGAATTGGAGATCTTGTACAATATGATTGAAGAACTTCGAACCAAGGGATTCATTTGTACTAGTGGATCGCCTTGGGAAGCCCCGATGCTTCTTGTAAAAAAGAAGGATGGTACGTCCAGGTTATGTGTTGATTATCGTACCTTGAACTCAGTGACAATCAAGAACAGATACCCTCTTCCGAAGATAGATGACTTGTTTGATCAGCTCAAAGGGGCAGCAGTATTCTCGAAGATCGACTTGCGCTCAGGATATCATCAGATCAGAGTCAGAGAGCAGGACATTCCGAAGACAGCTTTCAGGTCTAGGTATGGTCATTGGGAATTCCTAGTGATGCTATTTGGAGCGACCAATGCACCGGCTGTATTCATGGATCTCATGAATCATATTTTCATGCCCTATTTGGATCAGTTCGTGATTGTGTTTTTGGATGACATCCTGGTCTATAGCAGGAGTGAAGTGGAGCATGAGCAGCATCTCCGCGTGGTTCTTCAGATTCTCAGGAAGCACCAGTTGTATGCCAAGTTCAGTAAATGCGAGTTCTGGCTCGATCGCATTTCGTACTTGGGTCACATCATCACCAGAGGAGGAGTAGAAGTGGATCACCAGAAGATTGTGGCTATTGAGTCATGGCCAGTGCCCAGCACCGTTCTAGAAGTTCGCAGTTTTCTTGGATTGGCCGGCTACTACCGGCGGTTTATTTCAGATTTTGCTCGGATCTCAGCACCCTTGACCCAATTGACCCGCAAGGAGGTGCAGTTTGCTTAGACAGCAGAATATCAGGATTCTTTTGAGAAGTTGAAGCGAGGCTTGATGACGGCTCCCATTCTCACGCTTCCAGATGGAACCGGAGGATTCTCAGTATATTATGATGCTTCAGGCAGAGGCTTAGGATGTGTTCTGATGCAGCATGGGAAGGTAATAGCTTATGCGTCACGACAACTTCGTGATCATGAGAGGAATTACCCAACCCAAGACTTGGAGCTGGCAGCAGTAGTGTTTGCACTTAAGTTGTGGAGGCACTACTTGTACGGAGATAGGGTGGAGATTTTCACCGACCATAAGAGCCTGAAGTATGTTTTCATCCAGAAGGATCTTAACATGCGTCAGAGGAGGTGGCTGGAGCTTCTTGTGGATTATGATGTCAACCTGCAGTATCATCCCGGGAAGGCCAACGTTGTGGCAGATACATTGAGCAGGAGAGCCGGAGTTTATTTCCTAACAGCGCAACCAGAGCTGTTAACAGATCTTCAGAAGATGGGTATTGAAGTTGTTCTTCCTTCCAGTGTGGCATTGATGGCCAGTATGCAAGTTCGGTCCACTATAGTCGAGAGGATCCGGATGGTGCAGTCAGCAGATTCCAAGCTTCAGCGACTCAGAGCAGAGTGTGAGGCAGGCCGGCGACCCGAGTTATGCATTCATAAAGATGGTACACTCAGGTATGGTAAGCGTCTTTGTGTACCCAGTGGAGATATCAGACAGGAAATTATGGCAGAGGCTCACAGTTCTCAGTATTCCATTCATCCGGGCGGTACGAAGATATACCATGATATCCGTCAGCATTTCTGGTAGAATGGCATGAAGTGGGAGGTAGCCCGATTTGTCTCTCGTTGTTTAGTCCGCCAACAAGTTAAGGCTGAACATCAGAGGCCCGCTGGAATTCTTCAGCCTTTACCGATTCCAGAATGGAAGTGGGAACATGTGACCACGGATTTTGTGACCGGATTGCCTAGATCCCCAGCTGGTCGAGGTGCTATTTGGGTTATAGTTGACAGGCTCACGAAGGTGGCTCATTTTTGCCCATTCAGAGTTGGTCAGTCGACAGCTCAGTTAGCAGAGATGTATCTTAGGCAGATTGTCAGGTTGCACGGAGTGCCAGTCAGTATCACCTCGGACCGAGATTCAAGATTCACGTCTCACTTTTGGCGTAGCCTGCAGGAGAGTTCGGGAACTCGTCTCCAGTTCAGTTCAGCATATCACCCACAGATAGATGGTCAGTCGGAGCGTACAATCCAGACTCTTGAAGATATGTTGCGGTCCTGTACACTTGACTTCGGTGGTTCGTGGGAAGATCACCTGCACCTGGTGGAGTTCTCGTACAACAACAGCTTCCAAGCTAGTATCCAGATAGCACCGTTCGAGGCACTGTATGGAAGGAAGTGTCGATCCCCGTTAGCATGGGATGGTGTGGAAGAGAGGCAGATGCTCGATCCAGAAATGATTGCCCAGACAGTTGAAGTGGTCAGAAGAGTCAGGGATCATCTTCGAGTTGCCCAAGATCGCCAGCGCCATTGGGCCGATTCTCATTGGCGCCCCCTCGAGTTTTCTGTCGGTGACCATGTATTCCTGAGGATTTCACCTAACCGTGGCGTCATTCGTTTTGGCGCACGAGAAAAGCTTAGTCCTAGGTATACATGGCCATTTGACATTCTGGAGCGACTAGAAGATGTATCCTATCGTCTCGCTCTTCCGTCGTCGCTAAGCGAGGTGCATGACGTGTTCCATGTATCCCAATTACGATGGTATATCCCGGACCCGAGCCACATCCTGGATTATTCGGAATTGGTTGTTGGTACCAACCTTTCGTATGAGGAGAGGCCCGTGTCTATATTGGACCGGAGAAAGAAGATACTCAAGAACAAGACTATCAAGTTAGTCTGAGTTGCTTGGGGTCATCACTCTTTGGGTGAGTCAACGTGGGAGCGAGAGGATGATATCCGATCGCGATATTCCGACTTGTTTGACTCGTGAGGTATAATGTCTTCCTTATGCCTCATGCCTTCGATTCCTTGCTTGAATGAGTGATTGCCTGCCTAGTTATAGCTTGCTTGTGATTAATATAGCTTGTCCTCGTCTCTCTAGCCTCTTAATTAAATTCTGAGGACGGAATTCTTTTATGGTGGGTAGAGTTGTAATGCCTGTGGTTCGTATTACGTATTTTGGGATACGTGTACGTATTTTATCTTGTATGGAATGATTCCTTGCTTAGTTTTCTTCATGGCTTGGTTTATTTTTGGGTTGGTTCGGCTTGGTTCGGTTTGGGGTTGCTTTTGGTTCGTCATAGACCAAAGAGTGAACCCCTACCTACCACCACCACTATCATTTATTAACCCCACTTCCTTCTCTCTCTTCATTACTCTTCTTCTTTCCTCCATTACTTCTTCACCTACCAGAGAGAGGGAGAGAGGGGTCTTGGCAAGTGCAACTTGCTTCATGGAGGAACTCAAATTTTTTTACTTCATTCTCTTCCTTATAGCATTTTAACTTACTTTAATACTTGGCATTTCCACTTTCCATGGCTAAATTCTTGTAGATCTAAGTTTACTTTATTTTCAGAATTCTTGGGTTTTAATCTACTTAATCTTGTTATTTCTGAGTTTTGATGGTTCCATGTTGTAGAGGATTTCGTTCTACCCCATTTTGACCTATGGAAGTTTGGATTTGGGCTTCGGATGAGGGAGTTATGGAGCATGAGAACTTGACTCTCATGGTGTTCTTCTTCTCGAAATTTTGGAGAAGATGAACTATGCTTGACTTGACCGCATGAATATTTCATGCGGCAAGTGTCCTCTTGAGCCGCATAGACCTGCTTCCCGCTGGCCGCACGAGAACTTCTTCCCCGAGTCGCATATGCCTTCTGGTCCCGCTAGCCGCATAGACCTACTTCCTGCTTGCCGCATGAGGCTCAACTTCTTGAGCCGCATACAGCCCCGCTTGCTCTCAGTCGCATGCGCCCTCTTTTCCCGTTGGCCGTATGGGGACTGATATCTTTAGCCGCATAGTTCCTGCCCCTGTCCTTAGCCGCATAGGCTTTTCCTTTGTTAGCAGCATTCGCCTGACCCTATTCAGCCGCATGGGCTGTTCTCCTCCCAGCCGCATGAGATCATTCCTGACCGCATATGCCTGAGCCGTATGGACCCGCATCAGTCCAACCTCGTGGGTTCATATCCCTTGGCCGCATGAGTCCTTGAACCCCGAACCGCCCTGAACTGCATTAGCTTGATTTCTGAACCGCATAGGCTTTGGACCCTGAGCCGCATGGCCCCTCCATGTACCTTGCTTTAATGATTAGTTATTATTATTACTTAATTGTTACTGATAATTCATGTCTTATAACCTCAGATCAACTTAGGTCTCCTGACTGAATGCCTGCACTATGATACCCTGCACATGTACTTGAACACGATAGTGACCCATCGTGGTGCACTCCTGATAAGTAAACATGGCATGACCTGATAGTGGCCCGTCGTGGCGTACTCCTGACAAGTACACTTGACATGATAACCTGACATGATATATCTTGATAAGTTGTTGCGACGGCTACCTGACATGACATGACATGTATAAGTAACCTGGACACCGTGGGCGATTGTGTTTGTACAAATAATCCAGTCCTGTCTTACATCATGTCTAGGAGGGGACACCTGAGTACCACGGTCAGGAGTACCTACTGAAATAGACTAAGGCTAATAACTAGATTAGTACATTAGTCATAAAGAGATCTCCTAGCTACAGGCAATCCCGTTACCTGGGTACGCCTGGGATCTGTAGCCTGCCATCGAGTAGGACACATTTCCAGCACACTGTCATGTGTTGCACCCTTCAAGCTACCTAAGGGTACATACGTTTCCTGGATGATGTACCCACCTGAATTCAACCCCTAATTTTTGACCTGGGTAACCTGGATGGTCTGCAGGGCTTGTGGCTGTGGAATAATCTCACAGCATCTTGCTAGTAACTAGGCCTGTGATAACCCTAGTTAGTTAAAGTATCAAACCGTACTCATTGCTTGGCCGTGATTGATTGAATGAGGAATAATCAGTCTAGTCTTGATCCTGTATAGATTGTTACATGTTCTAATTTTCTTATATTATCTTGCGGATAAATAGGAGAAACCAAGTTCGGTTCAGACGAAGGGTTACAATCCCGGTCCTTGTTTGGTTTAAGGATTGTAACCTGGTTATCTGAATGGTCCCATGGTTATCTTACCGTATATCCTCGTGATGTTATATTTTCTCCAGTTTTACTATATATTATTATCTTCTGTGCTAATTGCTGGTTTTAGTTCCTAAGTAAAGCTTCCTTTGTGGCACTTGCTCTTTCTGGGGTCTGACCCAGCTGGTTTTGTATGGCCAGATTTCGGAGCAGCTCCAGAGGATCTACCGACTTTCCAGCCCGATGGTGGCGACTAGACGTAACCAGGGCAACGAGTGGGTTTATTTTTTATCTTCCACTTTATTGTAAAAATATTCTTTTGAGGCGTTTAGCCGACGAGCACCTGTTTAGCTCGATTGCACTTACTTACTGTCTGCCTACGGGCTGTAACATGATTGACAGATCCTAGGGTTGATCATGTATGACTAAAACTCTTGCTAGTCCTAACATTTTGTAACGACTAGCTTCATGATCAGCTGAATATGTAATGTTTTGGACGCCTTACTATTGTATATTTAATGATCATACATCTTGTAACATTTACTTACTTGCTTGTGATTGAGATAGTAAGCTTGTTTATGACCTTAAGAGACTGTTGGCTTGTAGTTAAACCATCATGTATCTAGACAGTCGTGACCTTATAGCGAGATGGAATCTATTTCATATACGTAGCTGGCTATGTCTGCCCCCGCTCTCCAGTATTCTGGTTTTGGGGCATGACACCATCGACTTTGGCCGCATGGGACACTACCGCATAGATGGCACCACATCGACTCTGCCG
This sequence comes from Iris pallida, assembly GCA_029216955.1. Lineage (NCBI taxonomy): Eukaryota > Viridiplantae > Streptophyta > Magnoliopsida > Asparagales > Iridaceae > Iris > Iris pallida. Next base: position 632,256 of record JANAVB010039018.1, read on the forward strand.
CATAGATGGCACCCCATCGACCCTGCCGCATAGATGGCACCCAATCGACCCTACCGTATAGATGGCACCCCCATCGACCCTGCCGCATAGATGGCACCCCATCGACCCTGCCGCATAGATGGCACCCCATCGACTCTGGTCGCATGAGAAGATGGGCACCCATCCCCCTTGGCCTCATAGTACCTATTTTGGCTGTTTTTGGTTATTTTATGCCCTTTTTGGCTTATGTGTGGTCAGAATTTTTCCTAACTCCCAACATAAAAGTTGTAGATTTTTTTCTTGGCTTCAAGAATATGTTATCAACTATTTTATGCGAGTTTCTTTCATTCTTGATATGGAGCTTATGATTGCATTGCTTGTTTTCTATCTTTGCCTAAATTGTGACGACCCTACTTAATAGCTTGATATTTCTTTAATAAATGAATTTCTTAACATGATTTGATAATATTGTAGAGTTAGAGAATGATTGTACCCTTCTCATACCCTTAACACTAGCACAGATTCAATTGGTGTTTTAGGCCAAGTAATTACCTCATTTACTCCTTCTCATATGTTATGATGCACCTTTTATCAAGATTTATCTACAAGCTTTCTTATGTCTATGATTGCTTAACATGATAGTGACCCGTGGTGGGGCACTTATGATTTATGTCTTCCTTCTTTTGCTTAACATGATAGTAACCCATTGTGGTGCACTCATAATGTATGTCTTTCATCTTTGCTTAACATGATAGTGACCCATTGTGGTACACTCATAATGTATGTCTTTCTTCTTTGCTTAACACGCTAGTGACCCGTTGCGGTGCACACAAGCCACATGTCACTTCTTTGCTTAACATGATTGTGGTCCGTCGTGGCACACCCCTAACAAGTACTCTTAACATGATAGTGACCCATCGTGGTGCACTCCAGACAAGTAACATGACATGACATAACATGAACCATAAATGCTGTTGCGACGGCTTTATTGGCTTACAAGTAATTAATGATTTGGACACCGTGTGTGTTTCTCTTGAGTGTGTTTATACAAGCTATATGTTCTGTATTACATCATGTCTAGGATATGAATTCCTGATTTCCCACGGTCAGGGATTCATACTGAATCTGACTAATGACTAGATTGATCAAATAGTTCATATAGAGAGATATTTCTAGTTACAAGCGATCCCGTTATCTGGCCGCCTTAAGTAGACTTGTAGCCTGCTGTCGAGTAGGGCACATTTTCAGCCCACTGTCATGTGGGGCACTTCATGAAACAAGTAATATGCATACTGTCATGTGTTGCACCCCCAAGTCACTTAATAACTCTCTTAGGGTACATTTGTCTCCTGGACGATGTACCCACTATTTTACTTACATGGGATACATTTGTCTCCTGGGCGATGTATCTGCTATAATTCTTGTAACTTGCGTCTGGATAACCTGGATAGATACAGGGCTTGTGACTGCCGAAACATCTCATTGCATCTTGCTAGTAGCTAGGCTTGTGATAACCCTAGTAAGCTAAAGTATCAAGCCATACTCATTGTTTAGCCGTGATTGATGCATGGAGTCAGTCCAGTCCAGTCTAGTTTTGTCTAAGCAGTGTTCGTATGTTTATTTCATTACACTATGGTTTATGCTTACTTTTATCGATAAATGGTCGGACACAAAGTTCTATTTAGGAGAAGGGTTACAACCCCGGTCCTTGTTTGGTTTAAGGGTTGTAACTTGGATTTCAAATAGTTCCTAAGTCATCTTATCATTTGTCGTTCTATTCAGTACTCACAATCTATATATGATCTTTATGCTATACAGTAATCAGAGACTAAGTTCTGTTCAGGAGAAGGGTTACAATCCAGGTCCTTGTTTGGTTTAAGGGTTGTAACTTGACTTCCAAATTAGTTTCTAAGTCCACTTATCATTGTATTTCTATATAATTCTTACATGCTCGCATGTTCAATTATCTCACAAGCTATACATGACTCCCTATGCCGGGTCACCATGCTCTTATGACCCGGCTATCTCACAAGTTCACATGTTCAATTGCTTTTACATATTCTCAAGCTTCTGTTTACTTAACATGTCTACACTTTGCATTATGTTGCATGATAATTACTTTATGCTCTAAGATGCTTATTTATTGTCTTCCTATGTTCGGGATAAGTGCATTGGTAGTGCACGAGTCTCGATCTGCCCTTACTTAATTATATCTCTAACCGTTGTTATGTTAGTTATTGCTGGTTTTAGTTCATAGTTTGGCTTCCTTTGTGGTACTTGCTATTGGGGGTCTGACCCTACTGGTTTTGTTTGGCCAGATCTGATAGAGAAGCCCAGAGGATCTTCCGTACCATCTACTCGACGGTGACCATCCAGAGCGCCAAAGTACCCAAGTGGGTTTCTTATTTTATTCTTCTACTGGTTATGTACATTATTCTTTTGTGGCATTCAGCCTTCGAGCACGTGTTTAGCTCGTGTTTTGGTCCTTGATATTTAGCCTACGGACATAAACATGATGTGCGTATTCTAGACTGCAGCTATAGCTATCATGTATGACTAATACTCTTGCTAGTTTCTCCATTTTGTATTATTAGCTTCATGATCATCCATGTATATATGGTTTGGGATGGTTTACTATTGTATGTTTGATGATCATACTTCTTGTACCTTGTATAATTGTCTGTGATTGAGATACCTAGGATTATTTTAACCTAGGATCGACTCTTGGCTTGTAAAAGTAACTCCCATGTCTTGACAGCTTATACGTGATTTCAGAGTACTGGTGTACTTTGGTATTGCGTAGCTGGCCTTGTCCGTCCCTACTTGCTAGTATTCTGGTCCTGGGACATGACATAGGTTTCAGTGGTGGCCCATGCAGGTCTGATTTATCATATATGTAGGGGTTATTAATGTTTAGATATCTCAATCACGATTATCTTTATTAATATCCTTCGTATTATTCGCTGCCCCCGATTCTTTGACCTGATATCTACCTTGATCGTTAATCTCTTCTGTTCCCTCGATTTGATCCTTACGCCCTTTAACCTTAAGGGGCACTATTCCTAATTCTTCCGGTTATATTGTTTGGGTTCTGCCCATGGCAGGTCAGCAATCTTCTGTTAGGCCAGTTATGGAGGATCAGTCTCAGCATTCAGATGAAGAGTCGAGAGTTAATTCGAGAGCAGAGATGTCAGTCCATCCCGATCAGCCAGTTCAATCCATATAATTAGCAGTCCGAGCAGAGGTAGTACCAGGTCATCCTGATGTACCTGCACTCATAGGGATTATCAAAAAAACGATGGAGTCACAACAACGACGAGATCTCGCTCTCCAGCAGAGTATCCAGATGTTGATAGACCGTAGTGTGCAAGAAATACCCGAGGAACTTCAAGCCAAGGACTTACAGCCAGAAGGAGTACAGGTTAGAGCCAGGCGGTACCAGTCATCCAGCCAGTCAACATATCGAGTCCGACCTACCGTGGAGGGAGTACGAGAACAAGAGCATAGAACTAGGAGGACAGCATCCAGAACTGAAGGTCATAAAAGGAACCATTCGCACGTATCAGGCTTTTCACCTCGGCGTCCATCACCAGTACCAGCAGACCAACATCCATATCAGAGCTAAGAGTTACCGGTCGTATGTTCCTTCTGTGGAAGGGAAGGGCACACTCATCTTACCTGTCGGAAGGCTAACCATCTATGTTTAGCGTGCGGATCACCAGACCATCTGGTAGGAGTTTATCCCTGGTGGAGTCCAGCTGGATCGTCATCCTTCCATCCTTCCAACCAGCAGGCACCAGCACCGGTTCAGCAGCAGCAAGCTCAGAGGCAAAGAAACCAGCAGTATCGACCAGAACAAGGAGCCTGTACTTATTGTGGAAAGTTAGGACATTCTAGATCAGTTTGTCGGACGGCCAATCGGCGATGCTTCCGCTGTGGAGCATAGTGTTTGCCATTAAAATCTTTTAATTAAATTTTAATTACAAACAGAACAGTATTACAATGTAGGACTTAGACGTAGTCCTAGTAGTACACTTTTGTTTATCTGGGTCCCTTGTGCCGATGGAGCGAGTGGTAATACATTGACTCCGTTGACGATCTGACGACGGTTCTTGGTTCTCTGAAGGTCTGAGTTGCTCTGGGTGCTGGCGCTTACGGAAAGGAAGAAGACGTTGAGTGTCTGTATCTGCCTCTCTGTATATGTATCTCGATGGTTGCGTGATGTCCCCCGTCCGAAGGAAGGAAGTGATCCCTCTATTTATAGCTTTGCAGGCTGGCTGCTCATGCGTGCATATGTAGGATACGCCTGTACGCAGGGACGCTACGTGGTGGTTGCTGATGGAGGGGCATGGGCGATGCGGTCTGATTAAGGAGTTGAACCTTTCCTGTTGTCTTTGTGGGCTGAGGCCGAGCTGACACGTAGCAATGGAGAGGATCTTTCCGTTGCTGAGATCTTGGGTGATTAGCACCCCTTCATAGGCTGAATCAAGTCAAAGGACGCGTGTCGTAGGTCCATGGCTCGAAGATCTCGGATTTGGCAGGGAGTGATCTGATAGGATGCGTCTGGGATTGGGCGCATGAGGAGACTTTGGCTCGTAACCTTTAGGAGTCACGAACCAGTCGGGGCGTATGGCTTTTGAGGCGCATGAGGGGCTTCAGTAGTGACTTTACTTCTGTCTTTAGGGATCAGAGAAAAGTCTGAGGCGCACGGCTTTTGAGGCGCATGCAGAGATTTAGGCGCATGGCTGTGGAGGCGCATACGAGATGGTTGGGCGGCCACGTGGCTTGTAACCGCCGGAGGGGAGTAATGATGATGCTGACGTCGACAACGCTTCATCTTCTGAAAAAGCTGTTAATCGTTCAGTCCTCGGGGGACGTGCTGCCAACTCTATCAGACTTCAGCATTTAATATTCTTGACAGGTGATGGGCTATTGAGTGGGTGCATCGATCGACGTTCCACTGGGCTCATAGGAACGCATGGGGAGCATCCTCGTATGGCGCTTGGTGCTAATGGGCGCATCAGTATGATGCACGGTCTGGCCGGCGCATCCGCTTTGCATGATACGTCTTTATGGGCCCGACTGTTACGTTCTTCGAGTGCTTTAAATAGCCATTTTTGACTTAGCTAAATTCGAAGCGTCAGGTTCATCACCATTAATACAAATTCATTATACGGGATTCGGAGAGCCAGCCACTTGGCACATGGGTTTGATTTGCCCAGCCTATAAATAGTAGCATGGAGAGGGTTTGCTTCTCGTTCTCTCACGTCCTCCCGAAATGAACTTGTTTGCTCGAGCACATTCTGTTGACGAGATGCTCCCGAGGGTGAAGATACGACGCAATGTCTTCATTGATGCACTTGAAGGTGACTGTTACATCCAAAAGTCGGGGTCGAGGGCTTCTGAGGCAGGCGAAAGGCGCCTGTTACATCCAAAGATTGGGATGCTTGAGCCTCGTCTCCGTTATGCTGGAAGAGCCACAGATCGAAATTGCGGTGATCCGATCATCTTCCTTGGGCTTTGGGAGAGCTCCTCCTCCCGCTAGAGTGGGTGTTGCCCATTCTGGTTGGGTTGAAAGCTGCTCCTTTAGCCGCAGGTTGATTGCGGTGCTCTCCTCTTTCTTAGTTTGGGGTTCTCTTCCTCCAGCTAGAGGGTTGATTGTCCACCCTCGTTCTGCTCAATAAATGCTTCATTAGTCAAAGCATTTGATGGCGCATATGCTGAGACTTCATGATGCGCCTGACTGGGACGCTGAAGGGCGACACATAACTGAGCTGCTGAAGGGATGCACATAACTGAGCCACTGAAGGGATGCACATAACTGAGGATGCACATAACTGAGCTGCTGAAGGGATGCACCTGGCTGAGAGCGCATGGCGAGATGCGCCTGTTTGAGAGCGCGTGGTGGTTGCTGCGCCTAGCTGTAGACTTAGGGTCTTTTCTTTGTAGAAATTTTCCTTTGTACAGCTCTTTTTTTAGACATGTAATAGACTTTTATATGAAATAAAAATCTTCTTTTAATGTCTATGCTTTGCTACGCCAAGTACTTCATCTGAGCTTCCTGGCGCATGTGATGTTAGGCGCATAGGATTTTTGGTCCTGAAATTCTATACTTCTACACATAGGACTATTCAATTAGCACTTGCCCATATCTAGCATACCGAGGAAGACCATCTACACCAGATATACCACTGCCATCCTTTCAGTCACCTCCATCATCGTCTCTAGTAGTGGACGAACAGCTATGGCCAATACTAGATGTTCAACCATTGGCACAGTACCCACCGCCATCGCGAGCTCAGAGGATCAGACAGCTCAGAGCACAATTGCATGCACAGTACCATGAGCAACTCTAGTATCAGCACGAGGGTAATACCTTGGGAACCTCAGGTACCATTTTCATGGTCTTCCATCAGTTCTTCTATTGGGATTTGTGTTTCAGTGGCAGGCCAGGTAGTGGCGGTATATCTTGGGTTCCGATCGGCGACCTTGTATTCTATCCACGTATGGAGTACAATGGCCGGCTTGACTTATTCGGTGAGTGAAGGCGAGTTTCTCTTTCCAACTCTTTTGTCTTCGTAGTCGAGGCATGTGATAAATTCATTGGTATCGACTACGACGATACGTCCTAGGTAGAGTCTTATCTTAGACTAAGTCATTGGTACCGACTTACTTTGAGACTTGACCTTATCCAGTTTTGGAGCCAGCAAGGACGTTGGTCCCTACTCAACTGTCTCAGGAGACATATTTATTCATATGTCTCCAGCCCTTCTTGATTGTGATTGTGTTATTGCTTACGCATTTATTTACATTACAGTTGCCTTTATTTACTTATATGCCATGCTATATTTTATAGATATGATTGTGTTTTCTTGAGCTTTTATTTTAGTTATCTTACTCGACTGGCTTTAGAAAATTCCGAGGACAAAATTTTTCTAAGGATGGGAGAGTTGTGAGACTCATCTCACTGTATCAGTATTTATGTACGGGTACGTATTTTGAGCCGTATTTCGTATTTCTTGGTTTTCGAATATTTTAAATTTTTCCAAAGTACAAGTTAAACTTGACTTGGTTTAATTTGGTTCGGTTCAACTTGGTATTGGGCTTGGTTTGGTTTAGGTGGGTTTGAGATAAGAAGGTTTGTACAAAACCCAAGTACTCCTCTCTCTCTCTCTCTCCTCTATTATTTTTATTCTCTTCATCTTCTTCCTCTTTATTTTCTCCTCCAACCTAAGACAAGTACATCTTGCCAAATGTTGGACAAATATTATTTTGTTTGTTCTAAACTCTTCCTTACATGATTATAAGCCTCTTTAGAACTTGGAGTTTTTGATTTTCTTGGGTAGATTCTTTTAGATCTAAGTTTGTGCCATTTTCGGTTTTCTTGGGTTTTGATCTATCAAATTTCTTTGTTTTCAAAATCTAGTTGTTCCATGTTGTAGAAAATTTCATTCTACCCCATTTTTGACCTATGGAAGTCTGAATTTGGAGTTACAGTGAAAGTTTTATGGAGCTTGAAAGCTATGGGTTCCATGGCCATCTCGGATTTTTGAGAAGATGGTACCCATCGACTTTGGCCGCATGGGACTTTGCCGCATAGATGGCACCCTGTCACGACCCGCACCCTGATTAGGGGCACGAGTACGTGGTTACGTCCAGCCTATGTCGCAGAATCGACGATAGAACGCTGTATAGGTCGTCTATAAATACTACAACTAGACAAAATATATAGATACCTGTCATCTCCGCACGGAGGTATAATATGGCATAACTCAATCATAAGACAAACTAGGATAGATAGTACGAAATGGAAATATGATAGAAAGGAAAACTGGAAAGGAGTTCAAGATCCAACACAAGCTCAGAGATATAAATACATCACAGAAACTCAAAATATAATATAAAAACTACAGTCTGAAAATACTAGCTGGATCGCAGTCCAGGCAAACCTAACTAAGCTATACTACTCTGGGTGTGCAAAGTCTAGTGGCTCAACTAACAGGCCACAGTCCTGGACTAAGTCTCCATCTATCTCGACCCCATAGTAGGTCGAGCAGTCTGCCTCAGAATCATCTGTAATATATCAACGGTATCCTGTCAGAAAAATGAGCAAGTACAAACACTAACAGCAGTTCCATATGAATTAAGAAATTCTATAAGAGACAATTATAATAAAATACAAGACAAAGATATAGGATGACTTGGGAGCTATTCGGAAGCCGAGTTATAACCCGTAAACCAAACAAGGACCGGGGTTGTAACCCTTCTCCCGAACAGAACTTAGCCTCCAATCAAGGTTTAGCATAAGATCATGTAGAACATGTGAGTAATGAATATCATAACACGGTGAGAAAAGTACTGAATGTAGAACTGAGCAGGATATATGATGTGATAAAATAAATATAAAATGTGCCATGAATTATTAGAGCGTTATGTGATCGGCTTGAAAAAGTACAGGACAGGCTATCCACTTGGCCCGACAATCACATAAAAATCACTGTAAAGGGTCATGCCGGCCAACCTGGATAACGAGCACAAGAAATAAGATCTCACTACACCCTACGTGAAGTGAGGGTGGCGCAAGCACAAGAATATAGTGACAGGGTGGCTTTGATCACATAGCCCCTAATAATTTTCCATCCCCGAATAGTATAATGGATCCGGACATGACACGTCATGACACGGGATTCCATAAGAGGGTAGCAAATCCCCTTAGGAATCGGTGTCTATACAAGTACAGGGATCAAGACAGGAAATGTACCAATATACCAAGAAAATCTAGGAACAAAATCTCTTGTCATGATCCAACATATACTAGTCCGTGAACCATCGTGTCGGGAAATCAAGTAAGACACTACAACAACTAAATCGGATATAGCAGATATCAAGACAATGAAAACTATCAGTGAATGTACTCGCTTGTGGTCCTGAGCTGATAAGGTGAACAGATGCTCAGAGTAATCACAGACCTAAAGATGAGATACTATAAGTCAAAATAGGGTTTAATAATGAAAGAAAACTAATTAAGTCATGATATGCAAGTCTAAGTCAAACTAGGTCATACTAGGCCAAACTAGATCATACTAGGTCATACTGGTTTGAGTGGGACGTGATGTACTCGCTTGGGGCTCTAGTGGAAGTCGGAAAGTATACCGGTATTATGGTAAGGGTTATAGCTAGTCCTTTTTACCTGAAAGTCGTACCATAAAAATAGAGTACAAGGGGACGGGTTTGAGTGGGACGTGATATACCTAGATAAAGGTGGACTCGTCTAGATCTTGCATGTGAAATTTGTTGAAAGATAACAACTGGTCTCGTGCTCCGAATATTAATGGCACGGTCGGGGACACAAAATGATCTAAATGGAAAGTGGGAGTCCATAGGGCTCTAACTATCATTCTAATGGAATTTATTCTAATCCATCGGTAATTTTCGTATATCCAAAAAAATTTAGAAGGCTCACAATCTACCTACCTTAGAAGCTAGGCCACAGTTTTAGGAATAATGAGGTTAGAAAAATTTTAAAGTCCGGATATTGTACCTCGACTCTGGTCAATAATGAACAAGGCACAGCGTAACGGAATACGGTAGATATAAGTCAAGCCAAGGACTGGTCGATGGTAGCTACATTTGCGTATACCACTATCATAGCCATGGAGATACTATGTATCTATCTATCAATTACGAGCTTTCGTCTTTCCAATCAGTGAAAGACAAAAACAATAAAGAGTTCAAGAGAGGTGTCACTGAATACGATTACGTGATTCAAAAGCGAATGTATAATTCAAGAGGAATTGTCAAAGCAGCCGCGAATGAGATCCTAGAGACATCTACATCTCAATCCACGTAAGAAAATTAGATAAAGAGCGAACCAAATGCATCCTGGTTGATCAGACCATAATACAATAATTCTGATTAGACAATATGTTAGCGGACGTCCCCAATAAACATATGTCTCGAATCAAGCTCGATAAAAGAGTAAGCTTGCAAAACTAGGCTGTAATAGCAGCGTTGGTCAAGATAGTCAAAATTCAAGCATGCGGGATTTTTGGAATGAGGGGTAAGTAATTCGAGTTTTGAGAGAATCAAATCCTTACTTGGTGTCCTTGCCTATACAGTCATCTCACTATCTACCTATCTATAAGGCCTCGGTCGACTAATGGGTTTTGGACTTCTGAATTCTATATTCTAAGTAAACCTATTAGTGTTAGTCAATTACCACGTCGATAGATCACAATGACCACATAATGCGAGGTGGGGAGACATGCCACGGAACTTCTACTAGTATTGGCCTTGGATCTTAGAGGGTATACATGGCACTTTCCTATCCGCTATAATATCCTAAACATGTAATCATGTCTGAAGTCATTTCACCGAGAATTATGCCTCGCCTGTATACTCTGGCTGTGACAAACCCTTAGTTCCGTGATTCAGGTGTGATAGGCTATCAGGTGCTCTACCTCATGTTGACACAAGGATATCTAAGACTTAAGAGGTAAACTACGACATAGTTTTAGCAATGTTCTATAACCTATGATCCTCAAAATGGTTCCATTTCTATGGGTTGTGCCTCGCCAGTGCGCTGCTGGCTGCAGTAAACCCACATCTCCACTCTCAGCTAATTGATGACAGTGCGCTACTGTCTAACTATTATTAGTTAACTAATACTCCCTTAACTATATCCGTAATAATTTATGAGCTTCTAGAGATCCAAACAAGTTGACTAAGAATAAAGCGTAGGTATTTGTCCTATCAGTCACAAGACTTAAATTAAAAGATTTAACATGGAGGAAATAACTAAATACGAAAGAAATACAAACATTCTAGTATCTATTTCATATGCATTTCACTGGTTGAGGAAAATCTCGAATCAATCTACCTCGAGATTTTTTACGAATAAAAGAATCAATAATTTATAAATTAATTTCTTACAGCAAAATAGAATTTAAGTAGGCAATTCTAATTTATGACATAAGATTTATATCTAATAAAGCAACAGAAAATTTAAACAGTTTATCAAAATTAATGCCATAATTCTAGGCAAGCCTAACATACCAAGCGAACAGTAGATCCTCATTGGATCACATTGTCATATCAAAAGTATAGTGTACCTATAGGGATATAGCAAGCTATCTAAATTTAATAATTCTGAATAGCATGGCCTATCTAACAACCTTAACTACCCAACGGTTAAGTTAAACAAGGGACTCCTAGTCATTCTCTTAAATCATTTCAATCCTAGTTTGTGAATGAGCATTTCCTGGTCGCAGGCTCGCAATAGTATAACTAACGTACCATCAAGAGTTCGCAATCTTTTGCGAAATCAGACCTGCATGGGCCACCACAAAAATATGTCACGACCCGCACCCGCTTTTTCGGATACGAGACGTGTCTAAGCCAGCCTACGCCGCAGAGTCGGCGGTAGAACGCTGTCAAGCCCGCAAGAAATAAATGCTCAAAATCACAAAATATAATATTTGCTGCTCATTCACATTTCTAAGTTTATTACAACATTTATAATTAAAGAAAATACAAGATTTTACAATTAATGAAATTGATACAATTGCTTTCTATTTCTAAGTTGACTTCAGCATACACAAGCCTTTCCAATGCTAAGAGTGATCGCGGCTAAACCTGAAAAATGTTGGTTTCCAGTCAGGAATGGAACAAGTACACAAACCGACGATAATGCGAAAGCACAATAGAATTAACAAGTCATGAAAATAACATATGAGAGATAAAAACTGGAAGATAACTGATGACATAGCACGATAGAGAAGTAAACAAGGAAAAACTAATAAAAACATCTATCTAGGTGGTGTGAAATATCCTTCTCGACATGTGAACGGCTAGGGGTAAATCCGGCACCCTGCACGTGTCGTGTGCAGCTGCTATTCTCCACGAAAGACACGGGGGATAGTTCTGGGTAGTCCACATGTCTACTAAGATATTTTCCCTCCCGAGTACTCCGTGTGACGGGCGTGTCAACAAGCAGCAAGATATATGTATAGACATGAAATGAAAAGACGATTATGAATCAGAAAGCAATCAGAAAGTGCACTCGCCTGAGGTCCTTAGCTGGATAAACCAATAATACCATACCACTCAATGAGCCACAATCAGTCAACACATACAGAAGTCTCTAGATGCTAAAATAAATAGTACCAACGTTCTCAGAATAGTCAAATTAGCTAGGATTGCCTGTCCTTAAGTCCAATTCTGGACACAGGGGCAAAACGGTAATTTCGGGCAAAAACGATGTCCGCCGTTGGACCCGCTTTGTACCGAAAAGTATGTCAGAGTGAACGGTCTCTAAATTCGTCAAACTACATGTCTACGGATCCAGTTTTCCGATATGAACCCAACCGTATGTCCAGAGTTGGATTCCGGCGGGCCGTGCACAAAATCGCCCGTTGAGTGGGACCGTGGGGCCCGCAAAACGACGTACGATTCAACTGTCTCAGAATTGGACCAAACTTGGCATGCAGGACCAGAAAAACGATACGGTCCTGATGGCATAAGTTTCGTCTCGATCTGACAAGCATGCACGAAGTAATTAGGAAACTTGCAAAGTGGCTGATACGGTGAATTTCGACGGATACGCATCAATTCGTCGCGCACACGCGACCAATTTGAATTCCGTCAAAGCCCACACGACCACGAAGCCGTTATGCAGCTTTCGATGCCTTCGGTCCGCGACCAAGTCGCCCGGTTTGGCGGGACGCACGTGGTATCGGAGGTTTTTCTAGTTTTTAAATATTTTAAAAACAGTTTTTCGGTAAACTTCGGAATCGAATAATTTCCTACATACCTTTCGAAATCAGAGTCTATCAATTGGGTTGTGATCATGTATATGTTGTGTAAAAAGTTATTCAATTATAATTCTAAATTGGTCATTGGTTTGACCAGAATCGGCCTTCCAATATGGGCGTTTGGACTGGATTTTCTGTCCTGTTTCGGACTGTTTTTCGACAACTTCGTGTCGATTTCTCGACCAATCTATGGCAGTTACCTACAAACTAAATGAACAAGTTTGAAAAGTATTATATTAGGTTCATACCTGCGCAATTGGTTTGGGGATTGGTCGAGCGTGGAGGACGGGATCGTACGTCGAAACTGGGCTCGAGGCTGGCTGTCGCTTTCTACTCTGTTACTTGCCTGTGCGCTCGCGACTGGTCGGCGGTCGGCGGCGCGCGGCGGTGGCGTTCAGCCGCGCACGCGCACGGAGGGGCGCGCCCAGGTCTGGGTTGGCTAGGGTTGGGGTCGCCTGGGGGTGGCGGCGCAGCGGATAGGGTTTGTATTCTCTCATGAATTTCGATATATAAATACCAATATATAAGCTGTTGTGTGTGCGTACAGGGGGTCGGGTTCATGTGAGTTCGGGTGGGGCTCAGCTCGGGTTGTTTGGGGTCTGCTGTTGTTCGATGGGGGAGAGGAGTATTGGGGGGCCGGCTGTGGCTTGCTTTTGTTCCTTTTCTTTTTTTTTTCCATGGTTTTCTTTATATATATATATATATAAATATTTATACACCCATAAATATACTAATAACAGTATAATAAGATTAATAATATAATAAGAATAATATAATGCTAAAATTTACGAGATACACCTACACAAATAAGAATAATATAGTAAGAATATTATCTATTTCCTAAATTTTCTATTTCAGATAGTAAATCGATATTCTTGTATATACACCTACACATGTATATTAAGAATAATATAATAATAACAATAATGATAATAATAACAATAATAATCAAACTAAATGTCCGCTAAGAGTTCTTGGTGAACATATCATACCCCATCCTTATTTGGCCCTAGAACTTCGTACAATTATTCGAAAATACCATTTAAATAAATTAAATAATAATAAAATATTTTTAAAAATTTCGGAAAGGGGAGCTACAAATCTACCCACCTTAAAAATAATTTCGTCCTCGAAATTCTAACTCATAACTATTCTTTAACATTCAAAAGGAAAGTCTACCTTAACCTTATTCTCCTTAAATTTTAATTCCTCTAATTAGTTTATCTCCTCCTCCTAGCCATTTCGTAACTACGAATCCTTGAGGACTTCTACCCACCTTTGGTCACGCTACTCCCTCAAGTCTTCCGTCACTAAAACTTTATAATCTTCCAAAAAAAAATTTACCAATAGGTATCTACTACATATGACATATATAATCCTCTCCAATCTATCAAGTAACCCAAAATTAAACAAGCAACAAATTTACACAAGTAGCTAAGAAATATTGGTAAATCCTAATAAGTATGACCATTCGTCACTCTTCAATAGGAGGGTCAGGAAGATAAGAAGGAATAATCAAATGTGAAGTCTCAAGAGCGGTAGAGTATCCAATGATACAGGTAGAAAGAAAGTTTACGAACCATTGACTTATTTGCTAGATTGGGTTACTCTAGTCTAGTCACTTGCTAAATTGAAGAACTCCTCGTTTCTTCGAGGGTCTTACAATCCATGCAATACGAAAATTTTGTTTCCGAAATTCTAAACAAGGTTCCACAATAGAACAAAATTTGGGAAATCAAGGTTGTGGTCTTACTGGGTTCTCTATTTGGACATCAATCGTTGGTTGGATGAACATTGAGTTGCAATCTATATGGACTAGACAAGATCCCAATGATAAAACTATTCCTACTAGATTAGGGTATCCTAGAATAGGGTTCCTTCCAAGTGGTTGAGCTAGTTGCTAGTCGGGTTGGTTAGCTAGGTCCATAACCCCAATTGCACCTTCAGTGACTTTTGTGTTTAAGTAGCACATGAGGCCTCAATTGAGTGACACACTAATGGCATGCGCGTAGTAGGCTTCGAGTAGGTCACAACCATATATTTGGTCGAAGGAAATGAGTCGAAGTTGAGGCTCTAGTGGAAGTCGGAAAGTATACCGGTATTATGGTAAGGGTTATAGCTAGTCCTTTTTACCTGAAAGTCGTACCATAAAAATAGAGTACAAGGGGACGGGTTTGAGTGGGACGTGGTATACCTAGATGAAGGTGGACTCGTCTAGATCTTGCATATAAAATTTGTTGGAAGATAACAGCTGGTCTCGTGCTCCGAATATTAATGACACGGTCGGGGACACAAAATGATCTAAATGGAAAGTGGGAGTCCATAGGGCTCTAACTATCATTCTAATGGAATTTATTCTAATCCATCGGTAATTCTCGTATATCCAAAAAAATTTAGAAGGCTCACAATCTACCTACCTTAGAAGCTAGGCCACAGTTTTAGGAATAATGAGGTTAGAAAAATTTTAAAGTCCGGATATTGTACCTCGACTCTGGTCAATAATGAACAAGGCACAGCGTAACGGAATACGGTAGATATAAGTCAAGCCAAGGACTGGTCGATGGTAGCTACATTTGCGTATACCACTATCATAGCCATGGAGATACTATGTATCTATCTATCAATTACGAGCTTTCGTCTTTCCAATCAGTGAAAGACAAAAACAATAAAGAGTTCAAGAGAGGTGTCACTGAATACGATTACGTGATTCAAAGGCGAATGTATAATTCAAGAGGAATTGTCAAAGCAGTCGCGAATGAGATCCTAGAGACATCTACATCTCAATCCACGTAAGAAAATTAGATAAAGAGCGAACCAAATGCATCCTGGTTGATCAGACCATAATACAATGATTCTGATTAGACAATATGTTAGTGGGCGTCCCCAATAAACATATGTCTCGAATCAAGCTCGATAAAAGAGTAAGCTTGCAAAACTAGGCTGTAATAGCAGCGTTGGTCAAGATAGTCAAAATTCAAGCATACGAGATTTTTGGAATGAGGGGTAAGTAATTCGAGTTTTAAGATAATCAAATCCTTACTTGGTGTCCTTGCCTATACAGTCATCTCACTATCTTCCTATCTATAAGGCCTCGGTCGACTAATGGGTTTTGGACTTCTGAATTCTATATTCTAAGTAAACCTATTAGTGTTAGTCAATTACCTCGTCGATAGATCACAATGACCACATAATGCGAGGTGGGGAGACATGCCACGGAACTTCTACTAGTATTGGCCTTGGATCTTAGAGGGTATACATGGCACTATCCTATCCGCTATAATATCCTAAACATATAATCATGTCTGAAGTCATTTCACCGAGAATTATGCCTCGCCTGTATACTCTGGCTGTGACAAACCCTTAGTTCCGTGATTCAGGTGTGATAGGCTATCAGGTGCTCTACCTCATGTTGACACAAGGATATCTAAGACTTAAGAGGTAAACTACGACATAGTTTTAGCAATGTTCTATAACCTATGATCCTCAAAATGGTTCCATTTCTATGGGTTGTGCCTCGCCAGTGCGCTGCTGGCTGCAGTAAACCCACATCTCCACTCTCAGCTAATTGGTGACAGTGCGCTGCTGTCTATCTATTATTAGTTAACTAATACTCCCTTAACTATATCCGTAATAATTTATGAGCTTCTAGAGATCCAAACAAGTTGACTAAGAATAAAGCGTAGGTATTTGTCCTATCAGTCACAACACTTAAATTAAAAGATTTAACATGGAGGAAATAACTAAATACGAAAGAAATACAAACATTCTAGTATCTATTTCATATGTATTTTACTGGTTGAGGAAAATCTCGAATCAATCTACCTCGAGATTTTATACGAATAAAAGAATCAATAATTTATAAATCAATTTCTTACAGCAAAATAGAATTTAAGTAGGCAATTCTAATTTATGACATAAGGTTTATATCTAATAAAGCAACAGAAAATTTAAACAGTTTATCAAAATTAACGTCATAATTCTAGGCAAGCCTAACATACCAAGCGAACAGTAGATCCTCATTGGATCACATTGTCATATCAAAAGTATAGTGTACCTATAGGGATATAGCAAGCTATCTAAATTTAATAATTCTGAATAGCATGGCCTATCTAACAACCTTAACTACCCAACGGTCAAGTTAAACAAGGGACTCCTAGTCATTCTCTTAAATCATTTCAATCCTAGTTTGTGAATGAGAATTTCCTGGTCGCAGGCTCGCAATAGTATGACTAACGTACCATCACGAGTTCACAATCTTTTACGAAATCAGACCTGCATGGGCCACCACAAAAACATGTCACGACCCGCACCCGCTTTTTCGGATACGAGACGTGTCTAAGCCAGCCTACGCCGCAGAGTCGGCGGTAGAACGATGTCAAGCCCGCAAGAAATAAATGCTCAAAATCACAAAATATAATATTTGCTGCTCATTCACATTTCTAAGTTTATTACAATATTTATAATTAAAGAAAATACAACATTTTACAATTAATGAAATTGATACAATTGCTTTCTATTTCTAAGTTGACTTCAGCATACCCAAGCCTTCCCAATGCTAAGAGTGATCGCAGCTAAACCTGAAAAATGTTGGTTTCCAGTCAGGAATGGAACAAGTACACAAACCGACGACAATGCGAAAGCACAATAGAATTAACAAGTCATGAAAATAACATATGAGAGATAAAAACTGGAAGATAACTGATGACATAGCACGATAGAGAAGTAAACAAGGAAAAACTAATAAAAACATCTATCTAGGGGGTGTGAAATATCCTTTTCGATATGTGAACGGCTAGGGGTAAATCCGGCACCCTGCACGTGTCGTGTGCAGCTGTTATTCTCCACGAAAGACACGGGGGATAGTTCTGGGTAGTCCACATGTCTACTAAGATATTTTCCCTCCCGAGTACTCCGTGTGACGGGCGTGTCAACAAGCAGCAAGATATATGTATAGACATGAAATGAAAAGACGACTATGAATCAGAAAGCAATCAGAAAGTGCACTCGCCTGAGGTCCTTAGCTGGATAAACCAATAATACCATACCACTCAATGAGCCACAATCAGTCAACACATACAGAAGTCTCCAGATGCTAAAATAAATAGTACCAACGTTCTCAGAATAGTCAAATTAGCTAGGATTGCCTGTCCTTAAGTCCAATTCTGGACACAGGGGCAAAACGGTAATTTCGGACAAAAACGATGTCCGTCGTTGGACCCGCTTTGCATCGAAAAGCATGCCAGAGTGAACGGTATCTAAAGTTATCAAACTACATGTCTACGGATCCAGTTTTCTGATATGAACCCAACCGTGTGTCCAGAGTTGGATTCCGGCGGGCCGTGCACAAAATCGCCCGTTGAGTGGGACCGTGGGGCTCGCAAAACGACGTACGATTCAACTGTCTCAGAATTGGACCAAACTTGGCATGCAGGACCAGAAAAATGATACGGTCCTAATGGCGTAAGTTTCGTCTCGATCTGACGAGCATGCACGAAGTAATTGGAAAACTTGCAAAGTGGCCGATACGGTGAATTTCGACGGATACGCATCAAATTCGTCGCGCACACGCGACCAATTTGAATTCCGTCAAAGCCCACACGACCACGAAGCCGTTACGCAGCTTTCGATGCCTTCGGTCTACGACCAAGTCGCCCGGTTTGGCGGGACGTACGTGGTATCGGAGGTTTTTCTAGTTTTTAAATATTTCAAAAACAGTTTTTCGGTAAACTTCGGAATCGAATAACTTCCTACATACCTTTCGAAATCAGAGTCTATCAATTGGGTTGTGATCATGTATATGTTGTGTAAAACGTTGTTCAATTAGAATTCTAAATTGGTCATTGGTTTGACCAGAATCGGCCTTCCAATATGGGCATTTGGACTGGATTTTCTGTCCTGTCTCGGACTATTTTTCGACAACTTCGTGTCGATTTCTCGACCAATCTATGGCAGTTACCTACAAACTAAATGAACAAGTTTGAAAAGTATTATATTAGGTTCATACCTGCGCAATTGGTTTGGGGATTGGTCGAGCGTGGAGGACAGGATCGTACGTCAAAACTGGGCTCGAGGCTGGCTGTCGCTTTCTACTCTGTTACTTGCCTGTGCGCTCGTGACTGGTCGGCGGTCGGCCGTGCGCGACGGTGGCGCTGAGCCGTGCGCGCGCACGGAGAGGCGCGCCCAGGTCTGGGTTGGCTAGGGTTGGGGTCACCTGGGGGTGGCGGCGCAGCGGATAGGGTTTGTATTCTCTCGTGAATTTCGATATATAAATACCAATATATAAGCTGTTGTGTGTGCGTACAGGGGGTCGGGTTCATGTGTGTTCGGGTGGGGCTCAGCTCGGGTTGTTTGGGGTCTGCTGTTGTTCGATGGGGGAGAGGAGTATTGGGGGGCCGGCTGTGGCTTGCTTTTGTTTCTTTTCTTCTTTTTTTCTTTTTCTATTTCTTTTTCTTTTTTTTTTCCATGGTTTTCTTTATATATATATATATATATATATATATATATATATATATATATATATATATATATATATATATATATTTATACACCCATAAATATACGAATAACAGTGTAATAAGATTAATATAATAATAATAATAATATAATAAGAATAATATAATGCTAAAATTTATAAGGTACACCTACACAAATAAGAATAATATAGTAAGAATATTATCTATTTCCTAAATTTTCAATTTCAGATAGTAAATCAATATTCTTGTATATACACCTACACATGTATATTAAGAATAATATAATAATAACAATAATGATAATAATAATAACAATAATAATCAAACTAAATGTCCGCTAAGAGTTCTTGGTGAACATATCATACCCCATCCTTATTTGGCCCTAGAACTTCGTATAATTATTCGAAAACACCATTTAAATAAATTAAATAATAATAAAATATTTTTAAAAATTCTGGGAAGGGGAGCTACAGTGGTTCAAGTAGAATTCGATAAACGTATTTAACCATGATGCCGTTATCCGAAGTCATACCTCGCCAGTATTTCTCTGGATGCAAACTCCTGATTCCGTAATACAAGGATAAATATACTTTTTGAACCTTTCCTGAATCAACCCATGAGGCACTTTCAACAATTATCGGAAAGGACAAGAAGATTACCCATGAGGTTAGCGAAGAAGAGTTTAGTCAAATCATAGGAAAGATGGAACACAATACAATCATATTGAGAAAATCTTACTTGTGGCTGTAGATAGACAGAGTTAACCAAGACGGAGAAGAATAATGATAAGAATTTGTTCTTGCTCATCCGGTCATAACGAAGTGATCTGATTTAAGATATAATGTGATAACCATATACGTCTTCCTGAAATTATGTTGCCAAAATTCTTGCCACGCCAGTAAGCATAGCTGCAATAAATGATAGAGTCCATAACTAAGGTATACACCCTAAAATCATGTCATCTGGAATTCTTACCACGCCAACCGGTATGGCTGCAAAAAAATCCAAATTCCATAACTAGGATAAGCATATCTAAAATCAGGCCCTATGTCCTTGTCATGCTAGCTTGTATGGCTGCGATAAATTTTAAACTCCATAAATAAAGCAGACATTTACCTTATCAGGATATACCTTAATTCAATCTACAAAATTTATCTCGATGCAAGATCAATGTCAACAACAAACATCTGGAATCAAAATCAACAATAAATCAAGGAAGTGTAAACGGAGGCAAGTGGGAATAGACTCAAGAGTTTTCGAAGTAAGATTCTCAGGAGTTATCCCTAGAATCTATCAAGAGTTCCTAACTGTGATTGAGCAACTCCTATCATAACCTAGAATCTATATCCTAATAGACGGCTCGTAGCAGCGCTCTAAGTCAAGTACCACTACGAAATCATACTAGTTGCGACTCTGACCTACATGGGCCACCACAAAAATGTGTCACGACCGTACCCTGATTAGGGACACGAGTACGTGGTTACGTCCAGCCTACGCCGCAGAATTGGCGGTAGAACGCTGTATAGGTCGTCTATAAATACTACAACTAGATAAAATATAAGGATACCTGTCATCTTCGTACGGAGGTATAATATGGCTTAACTCAATCACAAGACAAACTAGGATAGATAGCACAAAATAGAAATATGATAGAAAGAAAAACTGAAAAGGAGTTCAAAATCCAACACAAGCTCAGAGATATAAATACATCACAGAAACTCAAAATATAATATAAAAACTACAGTCTGAAAACACTAGCTGGATCGCAGTCCAGGTAAACCTAACTAAGTTATACTACTCTGGGTGTACAAAGTCTAGTGGCTCAACTAACAGGCCACAGTCCTGGACTAAGTCTCCATCTATCTCGACCCCATAGTAGGTCGAGCAGTCTGCCTCAGAATCATCTGTAATATATCAACGGTATCCTGTCAGGAAAATGAGCAAGTACAAAAACTAACAGCAGTTCCATATGAATTGACAAATTCTATAAGAGACAATTATAATGAAATACAAGACAAAGATATAGGATGACTTGGGAGCTATTCGGAAGTCGAGTTACAACCCATAAACCAAACAAGGATCGGGGTTATAACCCTTCTCCCGAACAGAACTTAGCCTCCAATCAAGGTTTAGTATAAGATCATGTAGAACATGTGAGTAATGAATATCATAACATGGTAAGAAAAGTACTGAATGTAGAACTGAGCAGGATATATGATGTGATAAAATAAATATAAAATGTGCCATGAATTATTAGAACATTATGTGATCGGCTTGGGAAACTACAGGATAAGCTATCCACTTGGCCCGACAATTACATAAAAATCACTGGAAAGGGTCATGCCGGCCAACCTGGATAACGAGCACAAGAAATAAGATCTCGCTACACCCTACGTGAAGTGAGGGTGGCGCAAGCACAAGAATATAGTGACAGGGTGGCTTTGATCACATAGCCCCTAATAATTCCCCATCTCCGAATAGTATAATAGATCCGGACATGACACGTCATGACACGGGATTCCATAAAAGGGTAGCAAATCTCCTTAGAAATCGGTGTCTATACAAGTACAGGAAACAAGACAGGAAATATACCAATATACCAAGAAAATGTAGAAACAAAATCTCTTGTCATGATCCAACATATACTAGTCCATGAACCATCGTGTCAGAAAATCAAGTAAGACACTACAACAACTGAATCGGATATAGCAGATATCAAGACAATGAAAACTATCAGTAAATGTACTCGCATGTGGTCCTGAGCTGATAAGGTGAATAGATGCTCAGAGTAATCACAGACCTAAAGATGAGATACTATAAGTCAAAATATGGTTTAATAATGAAAGGAAAACTAATTAAGTCATGATATGCAAGTCTAAGTCAAACTAGGTCAAACTAGGTCATACTAGGCCAAACTAGGTCATACTAGGTCATACTAGATCATACTAGGTCATACTAGGTCACAGAAAGTCAATCCAAGTCAAACTAGGTCAAACTGGGTCAAAGGTTGACTTACAGTTGACTTTTGATCAACTGGTCAACTCTGGCTCAAACTAGGCTAATGTTGACTAACAGTTGAATTTTGGTCAACTGGTCAACTCTAGGTCAAACTAGGCTAATGTTGACTAACAGTTGACTTTTGGTCAACTGGTCAACTCTGGGTCAACTAGCCTAAGCATACTATTCCTAATATTTACCTACAAAGATATCATATATCTTGGTCAAACAGGATCAACTCTAATCTAAGAATTAAAATATCAAGTTGTACCTCGTTATTCGTACATCGAAACCTACGACATGCAAATCGAGATAAGATAATCAACGGTAAAGTTAATAATATTATCACAGTGATCCACATGATCATCTTGTCAATTTCAGCGATGTATGATCACTGGAATCTACTGATCTCAGTTTCGTTGTACTAATTCTGAAATACGAACTTAATAAAAATTAATTATAATAAAAGATAATACACAGAGAAAATATCTACAAACATTGTCGGATGATGAAACAAACATCACCAACGTATCCAGAATGGTCAAATCAGCTAAGATAGCATATCCATAAGTCCAATTTGGACAGAGGGCAAAAAGGTAATTTCGGGTCAAAACGGTGTCTGTGTCTGATCCGCTTGCACCGAAAAATGTGCAAGAATACTAGTCCACTAAACGTAACAAATTATATGTCCACGAATCCAGAATGACGATACGAACACAACGGTATATCCAGAATTGGATTTCGTTGACCCGATCTCAAATTGGTCCGTTGACCAGGACATTGAAATTCCGATTTGCACGAAAAAACATGTCGGAGCCAATGTCCTCAAAACTCAGCAAATTATATGTTAACGAGTCCAGAATGACGATACGAACCCAACAGTATGTCCAGAATTGGATACCGATGAGCCAATCTCAAATTGACCCGTTGACCCGGATATTGGTATCCGACTTGCACTGAAATGCGTTGTAAGTCCTAAAAATCAAGTTGCATCCATCAAATAGACAGAGAAGTCTAAATTGCGTACCCTTCAAAAGAACTGCGCTGGAGACAGATTGTGCTACAAATTAAATGCGCGAGGCTGAATTGCGCTAACGCCCGAGCGCGCTACGCTGACATGGCAACGCCATCATTACCTGACAAGAAGATCAAATCTTCTGACAGCCTGACAGCCCGAAAAGCGAGGAGTCTGTTCATTTCTTGTGCAATACGGCGCTCGAGAACAGCTGTACAGTCCAGCGCAGTCTGCCATTCCAACCTGAGCGCAGTCTACCAGTCCAACCTCAGCGCAGTTTGACCAAGTCCGAATCCTAGCGCTATCCATTGACTAGAAAGAAGAGCAGTCTGAAGCTAGCGCTATTCAAGTGGCGCGATCCATCAAACTTGTTGAAGATAACTGACATTTATTATGTGGCTTACATGCCATCAATTGCTCGCCACGTGGCAACCGCCTGTACACGACCAAGCACATTTCAATCAAACAAATGCTACGCGTCTGAATACGGTTAGCCCACGATCGAGCAACTGCCCAATGGCCAGCGCAGTTTGTAGTCTGTGCAGTCTGTCTCCAGCGTAATCTATTGTGCGCAATCCAGAATAACTATAAAATAGTTATTTCTAGAACTCTATAAATAGAGTTTCAAGTTCTTCATTATGGGGGATCATTATAAAAAAATCATCAGATATCAGGAGTTCTTGTCCAAGTGCTGCTGCATTCTTCAGAGGCTATCGTCTTCAAAGTATATATCGTCCAAGGGATAAAGCAATCGTCTTCAGATCGGATTCCTATAGTTTTACTTTCCCATAATTTATTGTACTCTTGTACTATTCTTTAAAGTTTGTGAAATAAAAAGACTTTTGTTTTTGTAAACAAAATGGCGACTCTGCTGGGGACGACTTTCTCCTCCGACGAGGAAGTGACAACTCAATGTGACGATGCGTCTATTTGAAATACGCAGAAGGCGCTGGTTGTAAAGGTTAACCAGACTGCCTACGAAGCGATGATCAACTCTGGGGCTACTCGTCGCACTATAGCCTCTTCTAAGAGCAAGGTCCATTCAGTGTGGACCCCAAAGTCCTCTGCACAACCTGTTGTTTCGTCTAACAGGAGGCCAGTATCCACTTCTGCTCCTGTGCAATCCATCACACTCTCAGTTAAAACACAATCCAGAGCTCCTACAGCCCATGTGCAACACACTACTCCTTCTGCCACAGCGCAATCTACAACTTATGCTGCTATGGCAAAGCCCAAGACCCCTCTCCCTCTGGTGCAGTTGACGACCTCTTTTCCTCTTGCGCAATCTACCACTCCTTCAACCAGAGCGCAACCTAAGCCCTCTGTAGCCAAGGCTTCTCTTGCTGCTTCTTCCAGAGCACAGGTTACACCTCCTGCTGATTCTATGGCCAAGGAGCCATCTGTCATCTCCATCAAAGAGAAAGTTGTTGAAGAACAGTTTGGCAACTCTAGAGGAGGGTGAATAGAGTTTATATAGAAAAATAGTCAATTAAAAATAACTCTTTCACCAATAATAAATAATCAGAGTAAAGTACGGAAAATAAATAGAGAGCAAAAGAGCATACGCAAACACAGCGATTTTAACCTGGTTTCCCTCGTGGAGGACTAGTCCAGGCCTGAGAACTCTAGCTCAGAATTAAATCCACTATTTGTGAAATAGTAGTTTATAACCCGTGCCTTTACTTCAGAAGAGCACGTCAACTTCTAACAGAGGATCGCAGTGGCGATTTGCTTGGAATTGTCCAAGCGACTTCTTCGACTCTTGTACAAGAATCCTAACTGAGAGATGCTGAGCACTCGAGACTTAGGAGGCTTGTAGCTAATAGATGGGAAGGATATGGCTTATTTGAGCTTATAAGAGAGAAGAGAAGAGAAGATTGGATGGATTGGAATGAGAGAATTCATGCCCTATTTATAGTGTTTTTATAGGCAGAATTCGGCCAGAATTCGGGTAGGAAAATTCAAATATTTGGCCGTTGGACAACTAGCAACCAGCTAACCCTAAAATTAGGGTTCCTGATTTCTAGGGGACAGAGTTCGGCCCGAACTCTGTGTGGAGGCAGAGTTCGGCCCGAACTCTATCTCCAGAGCACAGAGTGGTTCAAAGGAGACCATTTGGGAATTTTTGGTTTGGTGGAGCTTGGGATTTTTGGGTAGGCTATAGTCTAAGTTTCAAGAGCTCAGCATAACTCAGATTACATTAGTCTAGACTCAAAGAAAGTGTAAAATACAGACTCGAATCAACTGAGACACGGAAGCTAAGTTGTCTTCTGTCTTGAGCTTAATGCAGACGTCGTGTGTCGTATTGAATTGTTACAGATATTATTTAGTCAATATTGTCAATATTTGGTTGACTGTGACTTTGTGTCAACAGTTGTTGCTTCTTTTGTTCCTGCGCAACCTACAGGGGATAGTCTTTTGACTATTCTTCCTCCGTCTCAGCACAAACAGAAAGGCCTCTTGGTCTTTTCTCAATCTTCCGTAGTCCAAAACTTGGAAAACAACAGAGGAAAATGCTCTTTAGCTAACCCTTTTTCACAAAATAAAGGAAAAGGCCCTTTGGTCTTTTCTCAGTCTTTCCCGATTTTTACCTCGAAAGATCCATCTGAACGTGCCTCGGCACCAAACAGTACAAAAACTCTCTCAAACAAGAGTTCTTCTCTCCCTGCTAAAGGAAAAACTATTGACCAGAGAGGCATCTTGCCTACTCTAGTAGCACACTTCCAAGATCTCCCAACTCTTCAGATATCCCGATCAAAGCAAGGGAAATTGCTAGTGTCTCAGACAGAAGCCCCTGGGGGTGAATTTGCCGATCTACGGACTTATCTTAATAGACCAGTTTTTATGAAACGCAAGCAACCAATGCCGAAGGAACTTGCATCAGAAGCAAACTTCCAGGAGGAAAAATCCTGACACTTATGCCAACGAGTTGAGTACTTCTCTGTATACTCACGGGACAAAGCATCTGAAGAATCGGAATCATGTTTCGAATGTCGTCAAATAATATATTCCTGATCTTCGGGAATACCACAAGCAGAAGCGGGACAACACTTTAACACCTCCAATCCAACCACTGGAGCGCCATTGTAATCACAAGGTGGTTATCAAGTGTTGTTGCCAGACGACAAAATGATCTGTCTTCGGTCGTTTAACTTCTGAACCAATGTTAGAAGACGAAGACGAGGTGTTATATGCTTCTGTAAATATGGATTCTCGAGACACTGGGGTAGAAAGTGTTCAAAGTACGGCAAACCCCGCAAGCCCAGTCAACGATATCTAGATTTACTCCATGAATCTTCTGAATGAGTATTCCGACACACCCGATCTCGAAGTCGAGACACAGTCGGTCATAGGGATCTTCTCCAAGATCCCTCTGGTCATCTCTCTAATTCTCACTCAAGGGATGATTCTTTCTCTGATTACGATGCATATAGCGAAAGCTCTGAGCAGACAGTGTCTTCTACTATACCCAGAGAAGTGTCAGCCTATGTTGTTACTGAAGATCCAGACGCTTCTAGTTCGGCAAGTCAAGAGCAACGAATCGCCGTACTGGAAGATAAGTTGAAGACCATGGCTGAAATGATCGTAAGTATGCATACTGTTACCATAGCTCAACATACAGTATCACCGACTGCACCTGATGTAAATCCTGAGATTATAGCATCATCGGTGCCTGTCAATACAGGTCTGGGGGTACCGTCTCCTCCAGTAGCCTTAATACCTATCCAAGTTATACCCAGTCATTCAGGGGCTGGGGGTAGTGCTTACCATGTTGTTCCTCCTCCTAACCCAGTAAGCCAGCCTATTACTTCTCCGTCCTCAGGAGATGCCAATGAGGCTATAAAACTACTACGTAATCAGTTCGAGGCCTTTAAAGAGAAAGATGGTCTACAGAGGCTGGGGATCAAACAACCTTATCCAGTGGAGTAGAAGGAAGTTCCATTCCCTCCAAAGTACAAAATTCCTACGATCATGCTGTTTGACGGCAGCACTTCTCCGAGTCAGTTCATTAACCATTTTGAGGTAATGACTGTCCAGCTCCAACCAAGCGATGCTCTTCTTACCAGTCTTCGTCGGCTGCTTAGCCGGTACGGTATATGATTGGTACCGCAGCCTGCCTGACGACTCTATCACTTCCTTTGCCGGACTCAAACAGATGTTCCTGGAATGATTCTACGAGGGTATCAACGATAGGACTATATCCGCCCTCAACAAGATCAAACAGAGACATAATGAAACTATTGAGAGTTTTATTGAACGATTCTGCCGAGAAGCACTCAAAATGCCTCCCGGAACCCCATCTGTTGTAATGATAGACACTTGTAAGTCAAACTTGTTGCCTATCATTGGCATGTAGACGGGGTCAACACAGTTCCAGGACTGGCCGTCATTCATCGTCAATGCTAAACCAGCTGAAGTTAGCGCTGAGAAGTTCAAACAGTTGGGGGTACACATGTCTAACCCTGATCGAGATGAGTCTTCTCCATCTGGTAGCGGTTATCACCAAAATAACCGCAAGGCAAAGAAACCTTGAACATCAACCTCAAGTGCAAGGAATCTTTAGCCGTTAACGTGGCTCTACCTACGTCTACCTCTACTCCTTCTGCACCTCCATCAAAGGAACCTCGCCCAAAAGTAGAGTATTCCTTTGATGAAAATGATACAGCGAGCATCTTCGACTGTTTGCTTAAAAGCAATAAATTATAACTCCCTAACCCGAAGAAGCCTGAAGAAGTCAGTAAGACTGACCACCCTAAGTATTTTGTTTATCACAGGTTCATAGGGCATCCTACTCGGGCATGCTATGTGCTCAAAGGCAAGATTCAAGAGTTGGTCAACGCCGGTGTCATCACTTTCCAATAGGATGAAAAGACTGTTACAGCCAATATGATTTCTGTACAGTTCGGTGACTTCCCTCCACAAGTGGTGCAGAGCGGCATCATCCCCATTCCCAAAGCCACTCTGGAGATTGAGAATCTTCCTCCTCCACAAAGTGAAGGTCTTGTCCCCTTATTCTTTGATAATGGCGAGATTATGTGGATTCATCCTGATCTCATTCCAGATTTCAAAATTCCTTCTTCCTCTAAGCAAAAAGAACGCTCTAAGGGCAAGACAAAGAACTGCAATATGGTGTCTTTTGACCCCATAATTGAAGAAAAGATCCTATTGGGCACCAGGTCAGGGAAAACCTATCTACGGGAGCATTCTGAAACTCAGGAGGATCCTGCTTCGTCTTCCGAGGCTGTTCCAGTGCAGCCTGTCTCTACAGAGGGCATCCCCTCTATATCATTACCGGTTGTGGAACTAACTCTTTCTAAACCGACAGCAGCCTACAAAGGTAAATAACAAGTCCGCTTCGACAAATTTTTGAAGAAGTCTTCCCCATCTTGACTTGAAAAGTCATATAACTTTGATATATTGGCTCAATTAGCCAACACACCAGCCAGGCTATCCATATTTGAGCTCTAACGCCTCTCTAAAGAGACTCGAGAAACACTGAGTGAAGCTTTGATGCAGGCAGACACTTGCCTAACTCTTCTCAAGAAACCTGAGTCAGAACCTGTCTCTTGTCTCCACTGTCACAGTGTGCTAGAATTAATTCTAAACATCACCTTCACACATGATGATATGTTGATGGAAGACAATCGACATGACTGTCCTCTCTACTTTACAGGATATGTCGACACCATGAAGGTCGATCGTATTCTGATAGATCCAGGGTCAGCACTCAGCATCATGCCTAAGACGATGTTGGATGCTCTGAAGATTACAGTGCATAGCCTCTCCGGCACTATCACCACCATCCTGGGATTCAACCAGGGAAGAAGTGAACCTTTAGGCAAGATACGCTTAAAGCTCCAAATTGGCAATCTTCGCACGAAGGTGACCTTCTACATTATAGACAACCATGGTTGTTCTTACAATGCTCTTCTGGGGAGACCATTCCTTCATGAACACAACATTGTTCCTTCTACTCTCCATCATTGCTTCAAATATGTTGATTACAAAGGAGAAGTCCAAAAAGAAGTTGCGGATCTCTACCCTTTCAAAGGCGTTGAAGCATATTGCAACGACGCTCGCATGTACAAAGAAGAGTTTATGAAGGTAGTATTAGCCATGGATGGTGAGGAAGAACAAGAAGCAGTGCCCAATGACGCTCTCATCATACCTGTCAAAGGGCGTCTCTCATCCTCAATCCTCCAAATCACTGGCTATTTATCTGCCAGCCCAGAAGCAATCAACTGGTGATAATCAAGATAAAAGGGAGCTCACCTCTTCTGAGCCGCTGGTTATCGACTTACGTCGTAACAAGGATGAAAAGGAGCTCACCTCTTCTGAGCCACTGGTTATCGACTTACGTCGTAACAAAGATAAAAGGGAGCTCACCTCTTCTGAGCCGCTTGTTATCGACCTTCGTCGCAACAAGCTTAAACCTCCTTGCTCTTCTGTTCCTCCTCTTGTAATCGATCTGACCAAGCCGGCTAAGGCTAAAGGTCCTGTTGTAAATATGGATGTACAAATCAATGAAAAAGCATCTACTTTCCAGTATACTGATGT
This sequence comes from Iris pallida, assembly GCA_029216955.1. Taxonomy (NCBI): domain Eukaryota; kingdom Viridiplantae; phylum Streptophyta; class Magnoliopsida; order Asparagales; family Iridaceae; genus Iris; species Iris pallida. The sequence goes on from JANAVB010039018.1 coordinate 662,090, forward strand.
CATTTATCATACTAAATACTGTTTGGATATGCTAGACAGCTTTCAGTTATTTACAATAGGGGTCGTACAATTCCTTCAGATGAAAGTATTAGTTGAACATCCAGATGACTCATATTTTGTTGTCCCTTCTCGAAAGAGAGGCGAAAGTCCAATACTTTTTAGTAATGGGCCAGAACAAAAATTCAGCTATACGGATGATAGCAAAAATAACGATATGGGACGTCTCCAACTTCGTCGTTATAGTCAAAAATCAAAAGACATCATCCGAAAGATGGGTTATGACTTCAAGAATGGCCTCAATTACGGTAAGGGTAGACGAACTCCTATCCGTATGATTGTTTTAAAAGGAAAATCAGAGATGTATTATAGCAGGACGAAAAGAGGCCTCGGATATACTTCACCTCCGGTCTTATCTCCAGAAGTCTCCGAATCCGATAATGAGGAACGCTCTAACTCTTCTGATTCCAGATCGTGGGATTCTGATACCAGCATCGGTCAAGTTCATCGATTGATCGTATCTTCTAATATGGTCTCCACTGAACTCCCAGAAGGCTATGATGAGGATATCGAAAAAAAATCCTGAAACAGAGCCTTGGGCTCAACGAATGGATACCCAATGGGGACTCCGATTCGAACAACGAGAACCTCCTACCGAAGATCAATTGGTTCAAATTGACGTAGGAGAAAATGGGTTACCTCGTCCAATATTCATCAGTAAGAACCTCCCAGAGGCAGATAAGCAAGAACAAATTCTTCTTATTCGAGAATACATTGATGTCTTTGCTTGGAATTATGAAGACATGCCAGGTTTAGATCCCAAAGGTGCTACTCATAAACTATATATTTTGCCTAATGCAAAGCCGGTCAAACAGCAGCAAAGGCGATTCAAGCCAGAAATGATGGATGCAATTGATGATGAAGTCAAAAAGCTCATAGCTTGTGGCTTTATTCGAGAAGAAAAACATCCTGATTTGGTAGCCAACGTTGTCCCAGTCTTGAAGAAAACTGGCAAAGTTCGAGTTTGTATTGACTTTCGAAATCTTAATGAAGCTTGTCCAAAGGATGAATTTTCTCTCCCTATTATAGATGTCATAATCGATAATACTTGTGGGTTTGAAAAGATATCCTTCATGGATGGATTCTCTGGATACAATCAGATTCGGATGAACCCTGAAGATGAAAAACATACTTCTTTTCGCACCCCTCGCGGAGTCTATTGTTACACTGTGATGCCCTTTGGTCTCAAGAACGCTGGTGCAACTTACCAGCGAGCTATGAGTACCATCTTTTGAGATCATCTGCATAAGACTGTCGAATGTTATGTTGACGATATTGCTGTCAAGAGTCGTCTAAAGGAAGATCACATCCAAGATTTAAGAACTATCTTCAATCTAATGTGCCAACATCAGTTAAAAATAAATCCCACAAAGTCATTCTTGGATGTCTCTAGTGGTAAATTTCTCGGCTTCGTCATTACCTCTAAAGGTATACACGTGGATCCCGAGAAGATCGAAGCCATTCAAGAGATGCGTCCTCCACACAACTTAAAAGAGCTACGAGGATTCCAAGGTCGACTTGCGTACATCAGGAGGTTCATTTCAAATCTGTCTGGACGCTGTAGACCGTTTACTCAATTAATGAAAAAGGGTGTATCTTTCATTTGGACCGAAGAATGTCAACAAGCATTCGATGATATAAAGCGGTATTTGATGAATCTACCAGTTTTGGTGCCACCAATCTCAGGCATACCATTCTTAATGTATATCCGTGCTATGGATCATTCATTGGGTGCTTTACTGGCCCAGAAGAACAAAGAAGGCCATGAACAAGCCATCTACTATCTTACTCGTACTATGATCGGTGCTGAACACCGTTATAGTCTGGTTGAGAAAGAATGCCTAGCTCTTATGTTCGCTGTTCAAAAGACTCGACATTATATTATTGGCCAAACCATTCATGTTATTTTCCGAGTTAATCCTCTTCGGGTACTGATGAAGAAGCCCAGCACACTCAATTCTCGACTGGCTACATGGGCCATTCTGCTAGCCCAATACGACATAGTTTATATTCCACAAAAGTCTGTTAAGGGTCAAGCACTGGCTGACTTTTTAGCAACTCATCCTGTTTCGGAGACATCTAAACTTTATGACAAAATTCCAGATGAAATATTAGAATCAAACATGATCTCTGAAGAATTTCCTACCTGGCGTCTGTTCTTCGACGGAGCATCCCGGATCGGACCAAATGGGACCATTGTTGCAGGAGTTGGACTTGTACTAGTCTCTCCAGAAGGATTAGCTATCCAAAGAGCTTATTCCTTAGATCAGCTGTGCTCTAACAATGTGGCTGAATACAATGCCTTACTTATTGGACTCCAATTAGCAAAACAGTTAGAAGTCGAATATCTTGAAGTCTACGGCGATTCTAAACTGGTTGTCAATCAGGTTAGAGGAACATACGAAGTTTGCCACCAAAATCTAGTGCCCTATCATGAAGCTGTAATTTACATGGCTACATCATTCAAGGCTTTCTTCATTGAATATGTCCGACGAGCTTGTAATACTGAGGCAGATGCTTTAGCTAATCTCGCAGCAGTTTTAGCAATTTTTGTCAAAAGACAACAAGTGGTTGTTGTTTCCAACAGGGAGTTGTTCTACATTGAAAACAATCACAACATTGAGTTCAGTAACTTCGCCGAAGTCAATGTTATCAATGAAGATTGGAGAGCTCCTTTCATTGACTTCGTAGTTCATGACATACTTCCTGAAGATCCTAAGGAGGCTACGAGTATTCGTCGACGATCTCTTCGATTCTACTATAATCAGACCACCAAGACTCTCTATCGACGGACTTATGACGGCCTACTCTTGCACTGTCTTGCTGGTGATGAAGAGAAACAGGTATTGCGTAAAGCTCATGACGGTGTCTGCGGAGCACATCAACCCGGCCCTAAGCTACAGGATCATATCCGACGAATGGGTTACTACTGGCCCTCTATGGTATCTGATGCCATTGAATATGCAAGAAAATGTCGAGCCTGTCAAATCTATGCAGATTTTATCCATCAACCGTCGAAATTCCTTCATCCGACTGTTGCTTCCTGGCCTTTTGAAGCTTGAGGCATGGATATTATAGGTCCCATCAATCCTCCTTCTTCTAATGGACATCGATTTATACTAGCAATAACAGATTATTTCTCCAAGTGGGCCGAAGCTATACCTTTGGCTGAAGTCAAAACCAGCAGCGTCATCAACTTCGTCAAACACCACGTTATTTACAGGTTTGGTGTACCACGACGAATCATTCACGATAATGGACCTCAGTTCATCAGACAAAAGTTTACCAGGTTCTGTGACGATCATCGGATTGACAATGTCGCCTCTACAGCTTATAACCCTGCTGCTAATGGCTTGGCTGAAGCCTTCAACAAGACTATCATAAAACTCCTTAAGAAGTTTGTGTCTACTAACAAACAAAACTGGAGTGAAAAGCTCGAAGAATGTCTATGGACCTACCGTACTACGGTCCGTAACCCCACAGGCTGTACACCTTTCTCTCTGATTTACGGTTGTGAAGCAGTTCTACCTTTGGAACTTCAAATTCCTTCCTTGAGAATTGCCATCGCTAATAAACTTACTACGGAGAACAATGATCTTCTTCGACTTCAAGAACTGGAGGCGCTCGACAAGAAGCGGCTATTGGCTCAACAACATATTGAATTATATCAAGCCCGTATCTCGAAGACTTTTAACCGCAAAGTTAAAATAAGAACCTTTCAGAAAGAAGAACTCGTTCTAACAGTCAGATGTCCTATGACTATGACTCACATGAGCAAAGGCAAGTTCGATGCGAAATGGGAAGGGCCCTATATCGTGAATAAAGTCTTCTCAAATGGAGCCTATCAACTCACCGAACTGGACGATCGAGTGGCGATGATGCCTATCAACGGTAAATTCCTTAAAAAGTACTATGTATGAATATAAAAGGGATTTCTTGTAAATATGACAAGACAGTTCAAAAATAAATTTTGATTTTATTTCATCATAAACGATGTTACATAATATCAAGGACAAGAATCACTATCGTCCTTCTTAAAGACAGGACGAGGACCACTACCATCTTTTTCAAAAATATAGTCGGCAAAAGAGCTGAGGACATCCTTACTCGATTTTACTAGAAACGCGCAAGCGGCCATCCTCATAGCCTCTTCTTCTTTAGTCCTTCCTGGCTCGACTAGGAAGTCCAAGATATCCCGTGGCGGCTTGGGTGCCGACGAACCTTCGCCCGCCTCCGTCTGCTTTGGCTGAGTTGACTCGGCTGGACGTTCCTCGGCGACTTCTTCGACCTTCGGGATGACCTCAGCCTTCTTGGATGCATCTTCAGACAATATTTTGTGTTACAATTGAAACTGATCACTCCATCTAAATTTTTGTTCTATTTATAGGCAGAGATTCTTGAGACAGGCGATTCCGCGAACCGAAGTGACGGATTCTTCACAACATTTATTACATTCATCTGACGGTTCATCCGTTCATTCCATTTATTACGACGGTTCACCCATTCATTCCATTCACCCGATGGTTCATCCGTTCATTCCATTCATCCGAAGGTTCACCAGTTCACCCATTCACTTCATCCAATTGACGGTTCATCCGTTCATCCTGACGATTCACTTCGTTCAAATATTTTGACGACTCATCCGTTCATCCATATCAACAACTTGTCACATATTTATTACCTCTGATTAAGTTGTCTACCGAAATAATGATATTCAAAAAGACAATTATATTCTGCCATGTCCACATTACCTCTGAGCAGTGTAGTGCCCCGAAATTCGTGATACGTATTTTATACGTGATCGTATTTCTGACCAGTATTTTTTTTATTTTTCTTGACCAGTTAAGTTGTGGTATATTTCATACTTAGCATTGTAGTTTAATTGTCATTTATCATTCCTGGATTAATTCTGATTAATGGAGCTTGGTTTTATTTGGATAGGAATTGGTTTGGTTTGGTTTATTATGCATTGGACCATCTTAGCTAACCTCCACCCTCAACACAACTTATCCTCCCCCATTAGAATCCCCACCTAACACTCTCTCTCCTCATTATTTTCCTCCATTAATTCTTCTTCTTCTTCCTCCACACAACTCTCCAACCCATTAGGCAAGTGCACCTTGCCACCATATGAGAACCACTTTTTATTTGTCCATTAGCTAGATTAGGCCATGGAGATCAACATTAGAACTTGACATTTTGTGATTTGGAGTTTCCATTGTTCTAGATCTAAGTTTTAACTATTTTTGGATTTACATAGTTTTGATCTATTTTGGTTGGATTTTTGTGGGTTTTGATGCTTCCATGTGGAAGAGAATTCAATTTTACTCAAGTTGGAACTTTAAAAATCTAGATTTGGCTTTGATTTGACAAAGATATGAAAATTTGAATTTTTGGTATTCTTGGTGTTCTTCTCGTCCTGGAGTAGCAGCCTGCAGCCTGCGCTCTTTAGCGCAGTGCTGGATTGCGCATCCCCCTCGGCCAGCGCTCTTTAGCGCAGCGCCGACCGCGCAGCTTGCCCCTTGGTGAACTGCGCTCAACCCGACTGCGCATGGATTCATGCGCAGTCTGCCCATGCGCAGTCTGCTCATGCGCAATCTGCTCCTGCGCAGTCCACTTCTGCGCAATCCATCCCTTGCGCAATCTGCTCCTGCGCAGTCCACTTCTGCGTAATCCATCCCTTGCGCAATCTGACCCTGCGCCATCCATTCCTGCGCAACCTGATCTTGCGCAGTCCATACCCTGCGCAGCCCAACCCCTGACCCTCTTGTACAACCCACTTGTCTATGATTAATTGGTTTATTTCTTGAGCTTGGCTCTTCTATAGCCCTGTATATTGATATTTTATTAGATATTTTACGCCCATTTTATATCCTTATGTCTTTTGTCATGAACTTGATTTTACTTAATATGTTGGAATGACTATTGTACATGGCACGGTATGACAAGGAACTAGCATAACATGACCGTGACCTGTAATGGTGCACTCCTGACATGACCAACCTGACTTGATAAGTGGCCCGTCGTGGCGCACTCCTGACAAGTACCCTGACATGAATTATCTTGATAACTTGATAGTGGCCCGTGGCGGCGCACTCCTGACTTGACATGACTTGATAACTTAGCTTGACCTGTCTTGACACCGTAGGTGTTCCTGCTTGCTTGTGCAATCCACTCGTATTGTCTTGCATCATGTCTAGGACGTGACTCCCTGGTTCCCACGGTCAGGGATTCATACTGAATCTGGCTAGGTTAATGACTAGATTGATCAATTAGTTCATGGAGAATTTCCCAGTTACCTGTTGCCCCTTTGGTCTCGGCCTTATATATATATACATGGGATTTGTTGCTATCCGTCGAGATGAGCGCACTTCCAGCCCGCCGTCGAGCGTGGTACCTTAGGACACATGTATCTTACTACAGTGTGTCTGCTATATCATGCTATCTTTTCCTTTTCTTGCTGGGAGCATTCAGGTAGTAACAAACAGGTAACCGGACTTGGAATTCTTATTGCATCTTGTTAGTAATCAGGTCTGTGATAACCCTAGTTAGTTAAAGTAGTAAGCCGTAGTACTTGCTTGGCCGTGATTGATTGGATGGAGTCTAGTCCCTCTTGTCCTGTCCTGATCCTGTGCAAGGTCATGACATGACATGATTACTCGTGCTTTACCTTAATCATGTTTAATTGCAAGTCTTGAATTCGCGTATTTTATCTTGCTGATAAATGGTGGGAGAAACCAAGTTCCGTTCAGACGAAGGGTTACAACCCCGGTCCTTGTTTGGTTTACGGGTTGTAACCTGGCTATCTGAATAGTCCCATGGTCATCTCATCGTATATCATCCTGTCATGCCTTTCCATATGTTCTGTCTTTTATCAATTCTGTACAAGATTTGTCTTTTATATCTAACTATCATGCCTTTTTTTTAAATTACCGTCTCTTGTTATGTAATTATATTATTGTGCTGATTGCTGGCTTTTGTTCTTATTTCGTAGCCTCCTTTGTGGCACTTGCTCTTTCTGGGGTCTGACCCAGCTAGTTTTGTATGGCCAGATACCAGAGCAGTAGCAAAGGATCTACCTGCTTTCCAGCCCGATGGTGAACACTAGACGGAACCCGGGCAACGAGTGGGTTTTCTCTTTTTGTTTCTCCTACTGTATTATTAACTGATATTCTTTGAGGCGTTTAGCCGACGAGCACTTGTTAGCTCGATGCACTTTACTTTCTGTCTGCCTACGGGCTGTAATCATGATTGGTAACTCGAGGTTGATCATGTATGACTTAACTCTTGCTAGTCCTTACATTTTGTACGACTAGCTTCATGATCATCTGGATATGTAATGTTTGGGATGCCTTACAATTGTATATTTGGTGGTCTGATATCTTGTTACTATCATTACTTGTTGAGATTGAGACAATAGCTTGATTTGACCCTAAGAGACTGATGGTTTGTAGCGTACCCTCACATAGCTAGACAGCCGTGACCGTATAGCGGGATGGTTGCCGTTCCGTTATACGTAGCTGGCTGTGCACGTCCCCGTTCTTCAGTATTCTGGTTCTGGGGCGTGACAGTTTAATTGGTGGCCCATGCAGGTCTTGTCAATCAAGAAATGTGAGGGTTTACTGGATAGATGTCTCAATCAGTACTCGCCTTTGATCTCCACTCGTATCTTCTTATCTCCTTGGATCCCTGACTTGATAACATGCTTGCATCATTGTTCTATCCTGGTCCTTCCTTAATATTCCCGATGTCATTGCTTCAGTGGCATCATTCCTGTTGATCAGCCAGAAGGAGTTCGGCCGGCAGACCAGCAACAGCAAGAAGATCAAGATCAGTCCTCAGCAGCCGCCTCCCGAGCCATACCTCCTGGAGACCAGTACCCCCAGTCCAGCCAGTTCAGCCAGCAGGATCAGAGGATGGGGCCTTGATAGGGCTCATCCGTGAGTTGATTGCGTCTCAGGATCGTCAAGGTAATGCCTTGCAGCAAGCAGTACAAGAAGCTCTGAACAGAAGTGGTCCTCGAGGGAACAGTGCGGTCAACAATTTCAAGCGCCTGAACCCTCCCTTCTTCGACGGCAGCGAGGATGCTATTGCTGCAGATGCCTGGCTACAGGACATTGAAGTGATCTTAGAGGCAGCCAGGACCCCTGAAGCAGAGAAGGTGGCGGTGGTGCGCCTGCAGTTACTGGATCTAGCCCGCAGCTGGTGGGCTATGCAAGCAGCAAGTTTGGGTACGCCTGTCATGTGGGCGGTATTCAGTGATATGTTCCAGACCAAGTACTTCGACGCAGTGGCTAGATATGACCTGCAGACCAGGTTTAGTAATCTCAGGCAGATGAGCAGGACGGTCGACGGATATGCGGCCGAGTTTTCAAGGTTGAGTCGGTTTGCTCCCACCTTGGTGGCAACCGAGCTAGACAGAGCACAGCGATTCCAGCAGGGGCTCTACTTGGAAATCATATTGGCAGTCGAGCAGTTCGAGCACATAACTTTTGATGCCGTCTTGCGAGCAGCGAGGAGGCATGAGTACACTTCCCGAAGGATAACGGACCGGACCGGAGATCGGAAGCGGTCTCACGACCAGATGAACCAATCGTCAGCACCGGCCCCAGCAGCTAGGGCCTTGACCATTGGAGCTACGAGGACAGATTCGGTTACCTCCTTACAGCATTCTGTCCCGACCTATCCCCAGCAGCAGAAGCAGAAGCGGCCTTTCGCAACAGGTTGTTCTCATTGCGGGAAGCCCGGGCATGTTGTTACTGAGTGCCGCAGAGCACAGGGATTGTGCTTGGCTTGTGGAGCACCGGACCACATGATAGGATCTTGCCCGTTCAGAAACAGATCATCATCGACAGTAACTAGTCCCTCGGTTATGGGACCAGCACCAGCACCAGAACCAGCTCCAGTTCACCAACCACAGCAGCTCCCGTTCCCGGGTCCATTGCCGACTCAGGCCCAGGCCTTCCAGCAGCAGAGGCCTCAGCAGTTCGCCCTGGCCCAGGCCCAGATCCAGAATCGGCCGAGAGGTATATGTGTCCTCTCATCTTGCTTTTCTACCGTCGTTATGAGGGCACATGTCATGTTCCATGTGTCCTAATTACAACGGTATATCCCGGACCCGAGCCATGTCCTAGATCATTCGAAAACGGTTATTGGTACCAACCTTTTCGTATGAGGAGAGGCCCGTGTCCCTGTTTGACCAAAGAGAGAGACCTCAAGCGCAAGACTATCAGTTAAGTCCATGTTGCTTGAGTTCGTCGCTCCTTGGAGAGTCAAACGTGGGAGTGTGAGGATGATATCCGATCACGTTATCCCAATCGGTTTGGCTCGTGAGGTGTAATGTCTTCCTTATGCCTTGCACTTCGATTCTTTGCTTGCATGTATGATTGTATGGTTGACTGGTAGCATAGATTGCTTGCGATAGTATAGCTGTCCCGACATCTCTATCCTCTTGATTAAATTCCGAGGACGAAATTATTTTAAGGTGGGTAGGATGTAGTGCCCCGAAATTCGTGATACGTATTTTATACGTGATCGTATTTCTGACCAGTATTTTTTTTATTTTTCTTGACTAGTTAAGTTGTGGTATATTTCATACTTAGCATTGTAGTTTAATTGTCATTTATCATTCCTGGATTAATTCTGATTAATGGAGCTTGGTTTTATTCGGATAGGAATTGGTTTGGTTTGGTTTATTATGCATTGGACCATCTTAGCTAACCTCCACCCTCAATACAACTTATCCTCCTCCATTAAAATCCCCACCTAACACTCTCTCTCCTTATTATTTTCCTCCATTAATTCTTCTTCTTCTTTCTCCACACAACTCTCCAACCCATTAGGCAAGTGCACCTTGCCACCATATGAGAACCACTTTTTATTTGTCCATTAGCTAGATTAGGCCATGGAGATCAACATTAGAACTTGACATTTTGTGATTTGGAGTTTCCATTATTCTAGATCTAGGTTTTAACTATTTTCGGATTTATATAGTTTTGATCTATTTTGGTTAGATTTTTGTGGGTTTTGATGCTTCCATGTGGAAGAGAATTTAATTTTACTCAAGTTGGAACTTTGAAAATCTAGATTTGGCTTTGATTTGACAAAGATATGAAAATTTGAATTTTTGGTGTTCTTGGTGTTCTTCTCGGCCTGGAGTAGCAGCCTGCAGCCTGCGCTCTTTAGCGCAGTGCTGGATTGCGCATCCTCCTCGGCCAGCGCTCTTTAGCGCAGCGCCGACCGCGCAGCTTGCCCCTTGGTGAACTGCGCTCAACCCGACTGCGCATGGATTCATGCGCAGTCTGCCCATGCGCAGTCTGCCCATGCGCAGTCTGCTCATGCGCAATCTGCTCCTGCGCAGTCCACTTCTGCGCAATCCATCCCTTGCGCAATCTGCTCCTGCGTAGTCCACTTCTGCGCAATCCATCCCTTGCGCAATCTGACCCTGTGCCATCCATTCCTGCGCAACCTGATCTTGCGCAGTCCATACCCTGCGCAGCCCAACCCCTGACCCTCTTGCACAACCCACTTGTCTATGATTAATTTGTTTATTTCTTGAGCTTGGCTCTTCTATAGCCCTGTATATTGATATTTTATTAGATATTTTACTCCCATTTTATATCCTTACGCCTTTTGTCATGAACTTGATTTTACTTAATATGTTGGAATGACTATTGTACATGGCACGGTATGACAAAGAACTAGCATAACATGACCGTAACCCGTAATGGTGCACTCCTGACATGACCAACCTGACTTGATAAGTGGCCCGTCGTGGCGCACTCCTGACAAGTACCCTGGCATGAATTATCTTGATAACTTGATAGTGGCCCGTGGCGGCGCACTCCTGACTTGACATGACTTGATAACTTAGCTTGACCTGTCTTGACACCGTGGGTGTTCCTGCTTGCTTGTGCAATCCACTCGTATTGTCTTACATCATGTCTAGGACGTGACTCCCTGGTTCCCACGGTCAGGGATTCATACTGAATCTGGCTAGGTTAATGACTAGATTGATCAATTAGTTCATGGAGAATTTTCCAGTTACCTGTTGCCCCTTTGGTCCCGGCCTTATATATATATACATGGGATTTGTTGCTATCCGTCGAGATGAGCGTACTTCCAGCCCGCCGTCGAGCGTGGTACCTTAGGACACATGTATCTTACTACAGTGTGTCTGCTATATCATGCTATCTTTTCCTTTTCTTGCTGGGAGCATTCAGGTAGTAACAAACAGGTAACCGGACTTGGAATTCTTATTGCATCTTGTTAGTAATCAGGTCTGTGATAACCCTAGTTAGTTAAAGTAGTAAGCCGTAGTACTTGCTTGGCCGTGATTGATTGGATGGAGTCTAGTCCCTCTTGTCCTGTCCTGATCCTGTGCAAGGTCATGACATGACATGATTACTCGTGCTTTACCTTAATCATGTTTAATTGCAAGTCTTGAATTCGCGTATTTTATCTTGCTGATAAATGGTAGGAGAAACCAAGTTCCGTTCAGACGAAGGGTTACAACCCCGGTCCTTGTTTGGTTTACGGGTTGTAACCTGGCTATCTGAATAGTCCTATGGTCATCTCATCGTATATCATCCTGTCATGCCTTTCCATATGTTCTGTCTTTTATCGATTCTGTACAAGATTTGTCTTTTATGTCTAACTATCATGCCTTTTTTTTAAATTACCGTCTCTTGTTATGTAATTATATTATTGTGCTGATTGCTGGCTTTTGTTCTTATTTCGTGGCCTCCTTTGTGGCACTTGCTCTTTCTGGGGTCTGACCCAGCTGGTTTTGTATGGCCAGATACCGGAGCAGTAGCAAAGGATCTACCTGCTTTCCAGCCCGATGGTGAACACTAGACGGAACCCGGGCAACGAGTGGGTTTTCTCTTTTTGTTTCTCCCACTGTATTGTTAACTGATATTCTTTGAGGCGTTTAGCCGACGAGCACTTGTTAGCTCGATGCACTTTACTTTCTGTCTGCCTACGGGCTGTAATCATGATTGGCAACTCGAGGTTGATCATGTATGACTTAACTCTTGCTAGTCCTTACATTTTGTACGACTAGCTTCATGATCATCTGGATATGTAATGTTTGGGACGCCTTACAATTGTATATTTGGTGGTCTGATATCTTGTTACTATCATTACTTGTTGAGATTGAGACAATAGCTTGATTTGACCCTAAGAGACTGATGGTTTGTAGCGTACCCTCACATAACTAGACAGCCGTGACCGTATAGCGGGATGGTTGCCGTTCCGTTATACGTAGCTGGCTGTGCACGTCCCCGTTCTTCAGTATTCTGGTTCTGGGGCGTGACAAGCAGATATAATGAATATAATTATTTTTTAAATCAAGAAATATATCATGTCCTGAAACTCTGAATATATTTTCTATCGCTATTATTTATCCGTAACGGGATATGCAACAAATAATAGATCCACAAAATAGTGTATTTTCATTGATCAAGATAAAAGACGTTACAAAAAGACATATCATAAAGAAGAAAATACAAAAGGTTTTCTTTCACTCAGTCGGTGGGGTCATCAGATTAGCTATCTGCTGCTTCAAGGTTTGAAGTCGTTCTTCACGAGAATCCAGCACCCGCCTTCTAGCCTCTGTCATTCCAGATTCAGCGTAAAATGTTGGCAAGGTCACTAGTTTGCGAGCGATTTCATCTTGATGAAATTTGACAAACTTATTCTTCTCATGGGTCAGAATGTCCAGTTGCTGAACTGCAGCTTGATGCTATGTGGTCTCTTCTTCAAGAGCAAGTTGAACGATTCTCAACTCTTCTTGAAGTCGAGCAAACTCTGTCTTCAGATCAGCAACCTTCTTCTCTTTCTCCCTAGTAGTAGACGCTACTATATCCATCTGAGAATCATACTCTGAAGACTTCGTGGCGAAAGTATCCCAGAAAGTCTTGAAATCAGCTTTTGTGACCTCGGCTTCTCGAGTCATCCTTTCGAACTCGGCATTCACCAGTGGCTCTACCTCCCCTCGGTTAAGATCTTTGTAAATCTTGATTGATTCCTCCAGCTCATCCAGCACATGTTCAAGGTAAGCAGCCTGAGCTTCATTACCTTGAACTCGGATGCCGCCGATCAGATAAGAAGTTGGACTTCTGACAGTGATGAAACCAATATTTTCTTTCTCCATTACCCTTTCTACTAAAAGTCCCAAGGAACTGAAGAAGAAATTGGTGAAAGAACCAACTACAAATTTATTGGTAGCTACTGCACTAGGTGTAGCAGCTACTCCTATAGAAGCTTCAGCAGCAGATGCTTATGAAGGCGAAAGTTCGGCTTCTTGAACATCGGTCGTAGTCTCTTTTGATAAAGGAGCCATTATAGAGCTAGTTGCCCCTCCTAGATGTTCTTTTGCGAAATCAAGTAAACATCATCAGTTTGCTGTCACTAAAGACTATCAAAAAAAAGATCAAAATGAAGGCAAGCTTATCAAAACTGGGTTTAGTGACAAGATTGTCTTTTAATGAAATAGGCTGGAGCCTCGTGGAAGTAGTTTCAGACATTACTGCCTGACTACTTCCTGCTTCAGAGCCGCCTGATAGATGACAGTTGCCGCTGGCTATCGCCTCTGTCTGCACTATGTTAGTACATACCGGAAGAATCGAAGAAGGCTAAATTTTTGCATGAATGAAAGTTAAACCATCAGTCATTTGATCTATAAATGAAGATTACCAAAATCAGTCAATACCTCTTTGATCGGTGATAATAGCTTCCTCCGGTGCTACTTCATTAGCAGCACTCTTCTCTTGGGATGCATGGACAGCAGCATCCACTTCCGAATTTTCATTAACATCATCCGCCGATGTTTCCTCGTCATCTGCCCCCTCCTCTTGTGCTTCCTCATCATCACTTGTATCGACTGGATCTATGTCATGGAAACCGAAATCACATCCATCCAGGGCCTCGATCATCAGTCGATCTTCTTCAGCACGACGCGATCTTGGTGCAGCTGGAAGATGAGCAGCTTCCATTGCAAGTGTAGGAGATGGCAATACTTCGACAGATGATTCTGACTCATTGATTGGGGTCGGAGTTGCAGTCGCTTCTCTTGCTTCTGCAGCCTTATCTTTTGCCTCCGCGGTCTCTTCTCTTGTGTCTGAGATCTTGTTTTTTATCTCTGCACTGGTAGCTCCTTCTTGTGTATCTGTCACCTGTCTAGGCTCAGGAGCAGGCGAAGGTGAAGGCATCATAACCCCGACGGTAGCACTTATCAGGGCAGATGTATGGATAGGAGTGGTTACTTTCTTTCTGAAAGCTATTTTCTTCCCGCGTAGAGGTTCTTCAGGACTCTCTACGTCTGCAGTGTGTGTTTGTCTTTGGATGGAAGTTGGGGTCGTCGCTTCTTCTCTGTGAGCTGACTCAGCCGGTTGCCGAGACTGCGATCGAGTAGTGACCCTTTCCGAAGAGTCTACAGCGGTCTTCTTCTTAGAGATAGGAGAAGATGGTTCTTCCGCCTTCCTCTTCTTCTTCTTGATCGGAGATCTTGCAACTTTCAAAGAAACATGCAGCGGTTCATAAACTTTTTCAAGAAAGTTGGCTTCCCTCGAAGCTTCTAGAGGCGCATCAGCCGGCTCGTGTTCTTCATCATTACCAGGAGGCAACAAAATAGGTGCTCCATTTCTAAATTGTGTCACCGTCGCAAAGCTGTCTGTTAAATTGAAATTCTCAAAAAAAGTATTTGCTGACGTATAAAAGATCGAATAAGTATACAGCATGTGCAGGCCACGGTCATTCCTTATCGGTATCAAAAACATTGTCTTTGTGTCACGGGCATTGTAATAGGCCCAAAAAAGGGCTCCATCAATTAAATAACCTTTTCCCTGTAGGCATGTTATGGCATTGCCTACATAGAATTGGTCGTAGCCGAATTGGCGTACAAAATGGCTTGGGAGATAGGGTTCAAGATAACATTCATCTTCGAACCGGTATACTAGATGTGATGGCCGAATCGTCCTCGGCCAGTCAAAGGTGGTACGGCCCAAGGGTGGCACTCTCACCGAGTCGATCATGTTTGTCGGTACATATTCATAACCGACTGGAGGTGGAACACAGTAGAAGTTCCATCCTTTGCCCAGATTTAAGACTCGCCTGCAGCCTTTCAAAGTGGTATAGATCCACTTACATCCAGAATATCTTCTTAGAAAACTGTCGCTCACTGCCCCCATAGCAGGGTTCATTAAGGAGGGATGGTGTAGAAGCAGCCATCCAAACAGATATGTATACGGCAGTGTCACGACCCGCACCCGTTTTTTTTTAAAACGGATACGAGACGTGTCCAAGCCAGCCTACGCCGCAGTGTCGGCGGTAGAACGCTGTCACGGCCATGAAGATAAAATCACAAATAATGCTCATTCACAAAATTAATTTAACTTACAATGATCACAAGGTTTACATTTGCAGAAAAATATAAACTTGTACAAATAATGGAACGACTACAACTCTGCTATCTAGCTAGTTTCTAGGCTTTTGTCCGCAAGTATTTCCGTCACTCCCCAAGCTAAGTGAATCCATGGCTAACCTGAAAATGTTGGTTTCCAGTCAGGAATGGAACGAGCACAATTCACTGAATGTAATTTCAAATAAAGAAAATGACTATAAAACAAAGATCAGACATCAATCATGAGTTTTGAAAATAACAGTAAAGCCGTGAGAAAAATTAATAGTAATAAATAGACCAATATACTTTTCCACCGTTAGAAGTACCTTTGACGTGTGATCGGTCTGGGGTACTACACCGCACGGTCTACGAGATCTATAATGTCTACGGTCGGATCACACATCCTTGGTACTTCTCATTCCCGACTCAATAATTTATAATAGAGTATAAAAATCACATAACCAATGACTAATCAATGAAATATAGTAAAGATCAATATCGAAATGCAGACAATAAACTGTACTCGCATGTGGTCCTTTGCTGGTGAAACCGACAATCTGAACTACTCAATGTGCCACTATAGTCAAAACCCATACAACAGTCCCCGAAAGCTGAAATAGACAATACCAATGATCTCAGAATAGTCAAATTAGCTAGGATTGCCTGTCCTTAAGTCCAATTCTGGACACAGGGGCAAAACGGTAATTTCGAGCAAAAACGATGTCCGCCGTTGGACCCGCTTTGTACCGAAAAGCGTGCCAGAGTCAACGGTCTCTAAAGTCATCAAACTACATGTCTACGAATCCAATTTTCCGATACGAACCCAACCGTATGTCCAAAGTTGGATTCCGGTGGGCCGTGCACAAAATCGCCCGTTGAGCGGGACCGTGGGGCCCGCAAAACGACGTCGAATTCAACTGTCTCAGAATTGGACCAAACTTGGCATACAGGACCAAAAAAATAATACGGTCCTGTTGGCGCAAGTTT
This sequence comes from Iris pallida, assembly GCA_029216955.1. Lineage (NCBI taxonomy): Eukaryota > Viridiplantae > Streptophyta > Magnoliopsida > Asparagales > Iridaceae > Iris > Iris pallida. The sequence goes on from JANAVB010039018.1 coordinate 678,537, forward strand.
CGTCTTGATCTGGCGAGCGTACACAAAGTAATTGAGGAATTTGTAAAGTGCACGATACGAAGAATTTCGACGGATACGTGTCAAATTCGTCGCGCACACGCGACCAATTTAAATTCCGTCAAAGCCCACACGACCACGAAACCGTTACGCAGCTTTCGATGCTTTTGGTTCGTGAACACATCGTCCCGATTGACGTGACGCACGTCGTGTGGAACAATTTTCTAATTTTGAAAATAGATTTTCGTCAAAGTTCGGGATCCGATTTCTCGGCACGTAGTCGATGAAATCAATTTTCGTAAAAAGGGGTTCGAAGCCCTACATGTTGTTAATAAATGCCTTCAGGTGGATTTCGAATTCGATCACTTATTTACAAGAAATCGAGACTCAAACTGGGGACTTTGGGACAGTCTCTATACTCATTATATCGAGATTTTTCTCGATTTGGGGACTCGGTTTACGTCGCGTACGAAGTGAAATAATTAAAACTAATTGAAGGAAATTATCGAGGGTAAGGTTGTCGACAAACCTGCGAAGACGGTTCGACCAATGGTCGAACGAACGCGACGAAAAGTCATCGCGAACCTGGTCTCTTCGCCCTACTGCTGCTGTTGCAGTCTGCGCCTGTGTCGGCGCTCCTGTGCGCGGTTTGGCCGCCTGTGGCCGCGCGCGCCGGTGGTCCTCGACGGCGAGTGGCCGCCCAGGTGGTGGGGGATGGGGGCGCGCAGGTGGCGGCACGGGATTAGGTTTAGGGGTTGTGTTTTTGTCGAAGGTTCTCTGCCTCTCTCTCTCTCTCTCGGTCTGCATATATATATATATATGCTGTGGTTCGGGTTAAGTAAACTGTTTGGTTTGGTGCTGGAAAGTTGCACCATGGGGGAGTTCGGTTCTGTGTTTTCCTGGGGGTCATACTCGAGCTCGGGTTGGGAACATATGGGGAGAAAAACTGAATGGCCCATTGGGCTGGGGTTAATTAGTTAGGCCGGCTGTTGAGAGAACAATTAAGGCATCCTATATTGATTTAATCTCACATTATTCTCTCTCCCCCAAAACAAAAGAAAACAATATAATCACAATTTGTATATGTTTCAACTTAAGTGTACAGTATGCATATACTTTGAGACCAATTGCGTAAAATGAGGCTTTACAGCGAGCTCAAGGACCAAAGATATGGAGCATCGTAGATTCTGAGAACTAGTACATCATATAGATATAAGCTATATAACTCTGCAAAGCCAAACAAAACTGATACAGCCCATTATGGCTTCCAGTGGTACAAATACTTACAGATGACTTGGCATTTAGTAATGTATAATGGCATAACTTGTCAAACCTAATATCAAATACACATACACACATACGTAATATATATATTTATATATAGTACACGTATTTTTATATATATTTATGTATATACATGCACATACACATATATATATTATATATATGCGCATAATTTACAAATCACATTATAACAATTTAATATAAATAAATATAATAATTAATTATTTGTAAAATCTAAAAATCACCATTTAATTAAGTAAGTAAAAAAATAGAATATTTCAGAATTTTCGGGAAGGGGAGCTACAAATCTACCCACCTTAAAAATAATTTCGTCCTCGAAATTCCAACTCATAAACATGTCTAAAATCAAAGTAAAATAAAATAAAAATAATAGAATAAATCCACTATTACCACAATCTTCTCAAATTTTAATTCCCCAAAAATAGTTGTATTCTCCTTTGGCCATTTAGCCTCCAGGACTTCTACCCACCTTTGGTCACACTACACCTCAAAAAAAATCTTTTAACTGGTTGCTAAGGGTCCTACCAACAAGTATCTAGGCATATGGTATCTATAATCCTCTCCTATTTATCAAGCAACTCAAAATTTAACAAGCAATAATTTACACAAGTAACTAAGAATATTGATAGGTTCTAATAAGCTTGGCCATTCGTCACTTCGAAATAGGAAGGACAGGAAGATATGAAAAATAATTGAGAGCAGTTATGAAGTTTCAAGAACGGTATAGGGTATCCAATGTTATAGATAGGAAGGGAGGTTATGAACTACTGCCTTATTGCAAAATTGGCTATCCTAGTCCAGTCACTTGCTAAATCGAAGAACTCTTCGTTACTTAGAGTGGCCTGCAATCCGTGCATTACAGAAGTCCTGTTTTTGAAATTCTAAACAAGGTTCCATAATAGAATGAAATTTGGGAAAGTCAAGATTGTGATCTATCCGCGGTTATTAAAACACACGAACAAAGAATATGAATGCAGTACAAGACCGTATCGTGACTTTTAGGTAGATGGAATAAAGGTTACGAATGGGTTCACCATCTAAGGGGTGGAGGTTACATAATAGATACAGGGGCTAGTTTCAAATAGTTCAGTTCTATAGTCCAAATCTGGTGGTATGTCTGGTTGGGTTTTATTGGGCCTTAATGGGTTTCCTATTTGGATATCATTCGTTGGTTGGGTGAATATTGGATTTCATTCTATATGGTCTAGGCAGGATCCCAATGATAAAACAACTCCTACTATATTAGGTATCCTAGAATAGGTTTCTACGGAAGGGTTGAACTAGTTGCTAGTCAGGTTGGTTAGCTAGGTCCCTAAAGCTCAAAATGTGCCTTCAGTGACTCTTGTGTTTAAGAAGCACATGAGGCCTCAATTGGGTGGCACACTAGTGGCATGTGCATAGTGGGCTTCGAGTAGATCGCAACTATATATTGGATCGAAGGAAACGAGTCAAGGTTGGGCTCTAAGGGAAAGTCGGAAAATATACTGGTATTATGGTAAGGGTTATAGCTAGTCCTTTTAACTTGAAAGTCGTAGCACAAAAATAGAGTACAAGGGGACGGGTTTCAGTGGGACATGGTATACCTAAATGATGGTGGACTCGTCTAGATCTTGCATGTGAAATCTGTTGGAAGGTAACAGCTGGTCTCGTGCTCCGAATATTAATGACACGATCGGAGATACAAAATGATCTAAAGGGAAAGTGGGAGTCCATGGGCACTAACTATCATCCTAATGGAATTATTCCGCTCAATCAGTAATCTCAATATATTCCAAAATTTTAGGGCTTACAGTCTACCTTAGAAGCTAGGATACGGTTTTAGGAATCGTGGGTTAGGAGGATTTATAAGTCCAGATATTGTACCTCGACTCTTATTAATAAGAATAAGGCACGGCGTAACGGATATGGTAGGTATAGGTGAAGTCAAGGATCGTTCTTCAATAAATGGAAAAATGAGTGTGTACAATGACACAGGGTCAATTAATTAGAGGAACATACACATCCATAGTATACAAGAGTTATTGACGGGATAACCAACTCTAAGGTAAAAAGGTTTCTAACGATTGGGTCGTGACTCCTATTGGTGTCGAACTTGCCAAACTTCAAAACACATGATTAGAGGCTCACCATATTTGGTTTAAGAGTCTCCTAGGTTGACGTTACGATTAAGGGTAAAACCCTAATTATTCTCAAATTCAGATGTCTTTGAAAGTCCCGATAGGAGTTTAAGGGTCGAGAGGAGAACGAGAAACTCAATCACATGACTGGCTGATGGTATCTACACTTGGGTATACAACTATCATAGTCATGGGGATACTCTGTATCACTCTACCAATTATGAGCTTCTATCTTTCCAAATCAGTGAAAGACAAAAACAATAAAAGAGTTCAAGGGAGATGTTACTGAATACAATTTCATGATTCAAGGTGAACGTATAATTCAAGAGAAATTGTCAATGCAGTCGCGGATGAGACCATAGATACCTACATCTCAATCCACGTAGGGTAATTAAATAAAGTGCGAACCAAATGCATCATGGTTGATCAGACCATAATACACTGATTCTGATTAGACAACATGTTAGCATGCATCCCCACTAAACATATGCCTCAAATCAAGCTCGAGAACAGAGTAAGCTTGCAAAAACTAGGCTGTAATAGCAGCGTTGGTCAAAACAGTCAAGATTTCAGTACGAGAGATTTTTGAAGAGAGGTACAAGTAGTTCGAGTTTTGTGAGAATCAACCTTACCCGGTGTTCTTGCTTATACAGTCTTCCCACTATCTTCTTATTCATAAGACCTTGGTCAACCAATGGATAATGGACTTCTAAATTCCATATTCCAGGTAAACCTATTAGTGTCAGTCAATTACCTCGTCAAAGATCACAAGGACTACGGATTGCTAGGTCGGGAGACATGCTACCCAACTTACAACTTCCACTAATACTGGCTTTGGATCTTATGGGACGTACATGGCATTGTCCTACCCTCCACAGTATCCTAACTTGTAATCACGTCTAAAATCATTTCACCGAGGATTATTCCCACCTGTATACTCTGGCTGTGGTAAAACCTTGGTTTTGTGATTCCGATGTGATATGCTATCCGGTACTCTACCTTATATTTACACAAGGGTGACTACAGTCAAAGAGGACCACTAGCTATATTTCTAGCAATATTCTATAACCCATATTTCTTAAACTAACTTTAACTCTAGGGGTCGTGTCTCACCAGTGCGCTGCTGGCTGCAGTGAATCCCTAGTCTCCAAAATTTAAATAAATGGCGACAGTGCACTGCTGTCCTGCCAGTATGAGTTAACTAACATTCTCGTAACTATATCTGTAAAAATATCCTGGGCTTTGAGAGATTCAAACAAGTTGACTATGTAATATAGCATAAGTATTATCAGTCATAACCCTTAAAATAAAGGATTAAACAGGGAGAAATAACTAAGGACAAAAGAAATACAAACATTCTAACTATTCCATGTGTATTCAAGCCGTTGAGGAAGAACTTGAATCGAAACTAACTTGAGGTTCATCTATGGATAACATAGAATTAATAATTAGGAACTAAATAGACAATTTGACTAAGATGTGAGGATGATATCAAGGGTAAGGAGAAGGAATTGCACCATTTACCAAGGTTAGATCACTATCTCTATGAAACCCTGTCTCACCAAGCGAATAATCTATCCACGTTGGATCATATCGTCCTATCAAGAGGTACTAGTGTACTTATGGGGATCTGACAACTATCAAAATTACTAACTCCTCACCTAAGTTGCATGGCCTAGACAACCCATCGGTAAACTTGTACAAGGGACTCCTAGTCCTAGTCATTCTCTTAAATTAAATTAATTCCTAATTCGTGAATGAGCATTTCCTAGTCGCAAGCTCGCAATAGTACGACGAACTTAAGTACTACCACGAGTTCGCATGATTTGCAAAACCGGACCTGCATGGGCCACCACAAAAACTTGTCACGACCCGTACTCATTTTTTTTTTAAACGGATACGAGACGTGTCCAAGCCAGCCTACGCCGCAGTGTCGGCGGTAGAACGCTGTCACGGCCATGAAGATAAAATCACAAATAATGCTCATTCACAAAATTAATTTAACTTACAATGATCACAAGGTTTACATTTGCAGAAAAATATAAACTTGTACAAATAATGGAACGACTACAACTCTGCTATCTAGCTAGTTTCTAGGCTTTTGTCTGCAAGTATTTCCGTCACTCCCCAAGCTAAGTGAATCCACGGCTAACCTGAAAATGTTGGTTTCCAGTCAGGAATGGAACGAGCACAATTCACTGAATGTAATTTCAAATAAAGAAAATAACTATAAAATAAAGATCAGACATCAATCATGAGTTTTGAAAATAACAGTAAAGCCGTGAGAAAAATCAATTGTAATAAATAGACCAATATACTTTTCCACCGTTAGAAGTACCTTTGACGTGTGATCGGTCTGGGGTACTACACCGCACGGTCTACGAGATCTACTGCATGAAAATAAACAATGTCTACGAGATCTACAATGTCTATGAGATCTACTGCATAAAATAAACAATGTCTACGAGATCTACAATGTCTACGAGATCTACTGCATAAAATAAACAATGTCTACGAGATCTACTGCATAAAATAAATAATGTCTACGAGATCTACAATGTCTACGAGATCTACAATGTCTACGAGATCTACTGCATAAAATAAACAATGTCTACGAGATCTACAATGTCTACGGTCGGATCACACATCCTTGGTACTTCTCATTTCCGACTCAATAATTTATAATAGAGTATAAAAATCACATAACCAATGACTAATCAATGAAATATAGTAAAGATCAATATCGAAATGCAGACAATAAACTGTACTCGCATGTGGTCCTTTGCTGGTGAAACCGACAATCTAAACTACTCAATGTGCCACTATAGTCAAAACCCGTACAACAGTCCCCGGAAGCTGAAATAGACAATACCAATGATCTCAGAATAGTCAAATTAGCTAGGATTGCCTGTCCTTAAGTCCAATTCTGGACACAGGGGCAAAACGGTAATTTTGGGCAAAAACGATGTCCGCCGTTGGACCCGCTTTGCACCGAAAAGCGTGCCAGAGTCAACGGTCTCTAAAGTCGTCAAACTACATGTCTACGAATCCAGTTTTCCGATACGAACCCAACCGTATGTCCAAAGTTGGATTCCGGCGGGCCGTGCACAAAATCGTCCGTTGAGCAGGACCGTGGGGCCCGCAAAACGACGTCGAATTCAACTGTCTCAGAATTGGACCAAACTTGGCATACAGTACCAAAAAAATGATACGGTCCTGTTGGCATAAGTTTCGTCTTGATCTGGCGAGCGTACACAAAGTAATTGAGAAATTTGCAAAGTGTACGATACGGAGAATTTCGACGGATACGTATCAAATTCGTCGCGCACACGCGACCAATTTAAATTCCGTCAAAGCCCACACGACCACGAAACCGTTACGCAGCTTTCGATGCTTTTGGTTTGCGACCACGTCGTCCCGATTGGCGTGACGCACGTCGTGTAGAATAATTTTCTAATTTTGAAAACAGATTTTCGTCAAAGTTCGGGATCCGATTTCTCGGCACGTAGTCGATGAAATCAATTTTCGTAAAAAGGGGTTCGAAGCCCTACATGTTGTTAATAAATTTCTTCAGGTGGATTTCGAATTCGGTCACTTGTTTACAAGAAATCGAGACTCAAACTGGGGACTTTGGGACAGTCTCTATACTCATTATATCGAGATTTTTCTCGATTTTGGGACTCGGTTTACGTTGCGTACGAAGTGAAATAATTAAAACTAATTAAAGGAAATTATCGAGGGTAAGGTTGTCGACAAACCTGCGAAGACGGTTCGACCAATGGTCGAACGAACGCGATGAAAAGTCATCGCGAACCTGGTCTCTTCGCCCTACTGCTGCTGTTGCAGTCCGCGCCTGTGTCGGCGCTCCTGTGCGCGGTTTGGCCGCCTGTGGCCGCGCGCGCCGGTGGTCCTCGACGGCGAGTGGCCGCCCAGGTGGTGGGGGATGGGGGCGCGCAGGTGGCGGCGCGGGATTAGGTTTAGGGGTTGTGTTTTTGTCGAAGGTTCTCTGCCCCTCTCTCTCTCTCGGTCTGCATATATATATATATATATATATATATATATATATATATATATATATATATGCTGTGGTTCGGGTTAAGTAAACTGTTTGGTTTGGTGCTGGAAAGCTGCACCATGGGGGAGTTCGTTTCTGTGTTTTCCTGGGGGTCATACTCGAGCTCGGGTTGGGAACATATGGGGGGAAAAACTGAATGGCCCATTGGGCTGGGGTTAATTAGTTAGGCCGGCTGTTGAGAGAACAATTAAGGCATCCTATATTGATTTAATCTCACATTATTCTCTCTCCCACAAAACAAAAGAAAACAATATAATCACAATTTGTATATGTTTCAACTTAAGTGTACAGTATGCATATACTTTGAGACCAATTGCGTAAAATGAGGCTTTACAGCGAGCTCAAGGACCAAAGATATGGAGCATCATAGATTCTGAGAACTAGTACATCATATAGATATAAGCTATATAACTCTGCAAAGCCAAACAAAACTGATACAGCCCATTATGGCTTCCAGTGGTACAAATACTTACAGATGACTTGGCATTTAGTAATGTATAATGGCATAACTTGTCAAACCTAATATCAAATACACATACATACATACGTAATATATATATTTATATATAGTACACGTATTTTTATATATATTTATGTATATACATGCACATACACATATATATATTATATATATGCGCATAATTTACAAATCACATTATAACAATTTAATATAAATAAATATAATAATTAATTATTTGTAAAATCTAAAAATCACCATTTAATTAAGTAAGTAAAAAAATAGAATATTTCAGAATTTTCGGGAAGGGGAGCTACAGGCAGTTCCAGCCGAGGAAAATATTCCTTTTCGCATTTTCCTCGAATCATCGAATCAACGAAGAGACGGAGACCGGCGTTCATCCTGCATGTCATTGCTGACAACCAATCCATCCGGTAGCCGAAAACTAGACGGACGGCAGCAAACAGTACACCGCAATGGAAGCGGCCAACTACACTGGCCCCAGGTATGACATATCGTCGAAGCCAGTAAGTAAGGAAACCTGCCAGTTGGGCTTCCTTCGACATGGGCCTGTAACCCATCCTCATATAGCTTTTGACGATGTCTCCTTTCTTGAAAGGAGGATACTGAAGATCATCCTCAATCTTGATATCCATATCAGTGTACGTCTCCATCAACTCTATCACCTTGCTATTGCTAAGCGGTTTGAAGAAGTTGGGATTGCAGTTCTTATGTTCTTTGGTCTTCTTCTTAATAATATGGTTGGGGAAAAGATACGGCAACCACTTGGTCGAATAGCAAGTGCTGGCCGTACCACTCTTGTAGTATAGAGAACAAATCTTGTAATGACAGAGTAGCTCTTCAAAAATATCTACCATACTGGCGTTCTCCTTGCGCAGTTTGTCCAATTCATCATTTGTAGGGACAAACTCTTCATAGGGGATATCCCCCATCGGCAGATTAGAGATGTAATTCATCTCATGCAAAGCTAATCCAATTTCCCCGTATGGCGTCATGAAAGTCCCAGTCCTATAATTATATCTCTCCGCCAACGTAAGGAATAGATGTGGATTAGGGGGAAAGCCATAGATAGTGGTATACACTGCCTGATACAGATCAATTTCTTTGAGCTGATCTTCAAATTGGACCAATATCCAATTGGCCACACAGATCCACCTTTTATTGTCCGTGTTCACAAGACCTGTCAACCGTAGATCTTGGTCCGGATACCTCCCTTCCATCTTCGCAAACTCATTTACGAATATTGGAGTTCTTACTGGTAGCAGCAGAGAAGAATCTTCCGGCGGGATGCAATCGGGTTTTAGTCCTCTGAGTAGGGAGCTATGTCGCTCAGAAAACTGTAGAATACATCATTATGGTCTGGCCCCTTCTTAACACAGATATTACCCACTTGGGCATGTTGCAGCGGAGTTATGTCACATTCCATTCTTCTGGGATAGCTCGCAAAAGCATATTTGGACAGAGGGAGACATCTGGAGATCTCTGTCAAATTATCGTCTTCTCGCCCCTTTGGAAGATTCTCTGCTCCATGCGAGGCCTTGGCTGAGAATTCTTATCAAAAGCCTCACCAAACAAAAACAAAGGTTTCTTGTGGGTGACAGTGTCAGCAGTCTGAAGAGGTTGCCCGTTCATCAGACACAATAAAGTATCATTATCTTGCGCAACCAAGACAGCTTGCCGGGATGACGGTAAAGCATATTGAGGAAAAGAGACATGTGAGAGATCTTCCTTGAATTCTGATTCAGACAGAGATCCTGCAAGAACCTCGTAGTTGGGATCTTCTCTGAGGTTAACTGCATCAATAAAGAGACAAAGATCAGTATGTGCAAAATAAATTAAAAACTTCTTCATCAAATTGCACTAAGTGGAACAATCTGTCTGATTGCGCCTGCATAGCCTACATGCACAAGACATCAGATTGCGCCAGTCTACTTGCGTAAGACATCAGTTTGCGCTAGCACAACTGACTTGCGCAAAATGTCAGTTTGCGCATCGATGCGCAAATCGATGGATTATGCTGAACATTTTGTCAGCGCTTACCAACCGATTGCAAAAAGATACAGTTTTCATAAAAATAAAAACTGTTGTACATGCAGCCGACACCCTAAATCGGGTAGCACAAATGGTTGAGAATACCATCAATCTCTAAAAAGAGAGAGGCATGAAGGGTCGAAAACATCAAAAACCCTAAAAAAGGGTTTCGATCATGGTTCGTCATTCACCTTGAAGAGTTGGGTGGCCCGTCTCGTGACGAGATACTCGCAGTACAACACGAGTCAAAGGTTCGGCAGGGGCCTTTCCCTTCTCAGTGGCCGATCGCTTGGGCGCCATTGATGTCGACGACGAGAGGAGGAAGAAGAAGTCGGAGTAGGAGAGGAGTTTCTTTCTCTTGAGAAATCGAAAGCAAGTAAAGATTAAAAGAATAGAAGATGAAACTATTTATAGTTTTCTCACAGAAACGTAACAGTCGCCTCCAATTGCACCGCAAAATACGGAGCTAATTCCTCCAAACGCACGACCAAAGCGCAACTTGATTTCAAATTTAAAATTCAAAGTATTTCGAAACTTTGAATATTTTCAAATTTTGAAAACTTTGAAGGGGGTCTTGTAAGTCCTAAAAATCAAGTTGCATCCATCAAATAGGCAGAGAAGTCTAAATTACGCACCCTTCAAAAGAACTGCGCTGGAGACAGATTGTGCTACAAATCAAATGCGTAAGGCTGAACTCCGCTAACGCCCGAGCGCGCTACGCTGAAGTGGCAACGCCATCATTACCTGACAAGAAGATCAAATCTTCTGACAGCCTGACAGCCCGAAAAGCGAGGAGTCTGTTCGTTTCTTGTACAGTACGGCTCTCGAGAACAGCTGTACAGTCCAACGCAGTCTGCCATTCCAACCTGAGCGCAGTCTACCAGTCCAACCTCAGCGCAGTTTGACCAAGTCCGTATCCCAGCGCTATCTATTGACTAGAAGGAAGCGCAGTCTGAAGCTAGCGCTATTCAAGTGGCACGATCCATCAAACTTGTTGAAGATAACTGACATTTATTACGTGGCTTACATGCCATCAATTGCTCGCCACGTGGCAACCGCCTGTACACGACCAAGCGCATTTCAATCAAACAATGCCACGCGTCTGAATACGGTTAGCCCACGATCGAGTAACTGCCCAATGGCCAGCGCAGTTTGCAGTCTGTGTAGTCTGTCTCCAGCGCAATCCATTGTACGTAATCTAGAATAACTACAAAATAGTTATTTCTAGAACTCCATAAATAGAGTTTCAAGTTCTTCATTATGGGGGATCATTATAAAAAGATCATCAGAGATCAGGAGTTCTTGTCCAAGTGCTGCTGCATTCTTCAGAGGCTATCGTCTTCAAAGTTCACATCGTCCAAGGGATAAAGCGATCATCTTCAGATCGAATTCCTATAGTTGTACTTTCTCAGAATTCATTGTACTCTTGTACTATTCTTTAAAGTTTGTGAAATAAAAAGACTTTTATTTTTACAAACATGCGTGCCGGAACCAATTTTCACTAAAATCTAGCAAATTATATGTCAACGAGTCCAGAATGACGATACGAACTCAACGGTATGTCCAGAATTGGATTCCGATGAGCCGGCGTCAAAAAGTTCCGTTAGCCCGGACTGTGGGGACCGCTTTGTACCGAAATATGTACAAAGGCCCACGTTCTCTAAATCTAACAAACTTTATATAAAAACGTGCCAAAACGACGTCACGAGTCTACTGGTGGTGGCAGAAATTGAATCCGGAGTCCCGGGTTCAAAAATAGAATTTAACAAGTTAGAAATTATGAATTTGGACGGCCAACTTTGGCGTCAAATTCAACCAATCAAACGTGCTCACAATGAAACAAAACTTGAGGGACAGGAAGAGGGTTATACCAGCGATGCATAGAAACTAGTGGCACGCCAGACAGAGCTGCGATGGAGGAGATACGAACCGACGAAGTTGGTTCCACAAAACTGTCCAAAAATAACATAATTTAAAGCGTCAAATTTGTGGCCGGTTTTGATGTATCAAACGACAAAATTAACGGACGAAAGTTGAGGAAAGTGAAAAGCTATATACCGAGATTGTGACGGAGCAAAAAGTTTACCGATCCAACGGTCGGATTTCTCGTAAAATGCATGCAAAGTTGTTGCGACGGAATACTATTCTGAAATCTATTCCGAGCACGTCACGACGGGATTTTCTGCAAAATGCACGAATAGCCTAGACGGTGTGTCCCGGAGGACGGTGGCTGCCACGGAGAGGTGCGCCCGGCCCACACGTAGTCCGGAAGGGGGCTCACCGGCGGCGACGACGGCCGCGGCGGCGTGCGGCATGCTACGCTGCTGCTATTGCACGTTGTTACTGCGGCTCTTGCTGGCTGCTGGTGCTGCAACGTCGCAACTGCTGCTCTGATGGAGGCACGATGGCACAGCCAGGAGTACGACGAGGGTGGTGGCGGCTGTTTGCAAAAACAAAAAGTTTATTCCAAACTTAAAAAGAATCGTACAAAGTACAATAAATTCTAGGAAAGTACAACTGTAGGAATCTGATCAGAAGATGATCACTTTATCCCTTGGACTATGTGAACTTGAAGACTAGAGCCTCTGAAAAATGCAGCACCAATTTTGTAAGAGTTCTTGATCTCTGTTTGTGATCCTTTAATAATGATTGAAAACTCTATTTATAGAGTTTGGAAAATAACTGTGTTAGCAGTTATTCTGATGTGCACGAGGCTGGGTTGCGCCAACCTCATGTTGCGCCAACTTTCATTCAGTTATCAATCGTGTACTAACTGTATTTAGACGCGTAGCATCATGTGATTGAGATGCACGTTGTCGTGTACAGGATAGTAGACACGTCTTGAGAGATGAGTGGCATGTGCGCCACGTCATCCTGCTTTGGAAATAAAAATTGTCTCAACTTTATCAGGTTGCACGAGCTTCAGTCAACAAGTTAAAATATACCAGATTAGACTGAGCCTAGACATGTGGCAGCTTTTGAGAAGAAATCATTCAGATTGTGCCTAGGCGCAACTAAGGAAATTATTTAGATTGTGCCTAGGCGCAACTCATAAGATGTGCAGGACAGCTGTCAGTCCAATCTCCTCGAGCGGCACAATTCGAGGGATTCGAAGAGATTTTCCTCGTTTATTGTGTTGTCAGTTGTTAGTGCTATCAGGTAAAGATGGCCATTAAATGTCAGACGCCACGTAGATTTTGGCACGATATGACTAGGCGCAGTTTGATATATGGCAGCACTTAATCAGTGGCGCAGTTTGATCTCTGAGCTTCATATCAGTGTCGCAGCTTGATTTTTGGGGCGCAACTTGATCACTGAGTAGTAGATATATGGCGCAACTTGATTTTTAGGCTCTACAAGGCCCCCTTCAAAGTTTTCAAAACTTTAAAATACTTCAAAGTTTTGAAATACTTTGAATTTATAAAAGTTTTGACTGAGTCAAGTTGCGCCAGTCAATGCTCAGTCATCATAATTAAATTTCTTTCTCGAAAATACTCAATCTCCTCTTCGTCTTCCCGAGTTTTATTGATGATTTTCAGTTTTCCATGAGGAATATGAAGGGTCAGTTTGGTGATATATATGTAGGGGTTGATCTTCATGCTTTATTCTTCACTTCTGTAATTTTGATGGCATCTAAGAAGGAGATGGAGACCAATGTTGTCACCAAAATCAGGTCTCCTGAAGCGAAACCCGACGTCACGCCTTCGACTTATTTGTTGGAAGCTGACCCGGCACTGAGGGCGGCAAACTTTCTAGATTGTTTCGGGTTAAACCCAACCGTCTTTAATCGCTTAAGTGGTGGGCCATCCACTGAAGAGAGCGACGATTTGGAGGGATTCCTTAATCTGATGCGTCGCTTGTGAATCCGCAACATGCAAGAATTGGACGTCGCCCTTCGTGAGACTGATGAAGACAAGAAAAAGGAATAATGTTTGAGCATGTCAACTTTTTATTCTCTTTTCTTGTGTCCTTGTTTGTAGGGGTCCACCCATCTTTTATGCAATGAAATCTAAAATTTCTGATATATTGTGTGGCTGTGATTTCAAATGGCGCATGTAGATGTGTTCCTTTGGCTAATTCAATGCTTACTTTTTTATTGAGGGACACACGACAGTCATCACATGGCTTCAATCGCCTATTGTTTAGTTCTTTTCTAAAAATAGGCTCCTAGAATGACGAGTATGTTTCATCTTCAATACTTTTAAAAGGACAACCAGAAACGAAAGAGTCATTCATACTTTCTTAAAATAAATGGCTTCTCACAAGGTCTTACTATTCATAAGTTCACTTGCGCCACTTCGTCTCGATGCTATTCGTTTGCATGTTATGCCATCAAAAATTGGCAAGTCTCAACAAAAGACCAATAGTATGAGCATTTTTTTGCGCCACTTTTGAAGATAGGTACTGATCAGTATGTTGTAGACACCGTTGATATGTGCTAACAATTTTTGAGAATAGGCGCACACTATGGTCCAATGCTTAGCTTTAATCAGGGACGCGCACTGCTGATATGCGCTTGTTTGATCGACATGTGCTGTTTGATATGCGCCTATTGCTCGGCTCACTGTTTTGATATGCACCTGTTGATCAGCGCACACTATATTGAGATGTGCTTGTGCTTCTGAGAATAGGCGCACATTGCTGATATGTGCCTGTTGATCAGCGCACACTGTTGAATATGTGCCTGTTGATCAGCACATACTGCTGATGTGCGTCTGAGCTTCTGAGAATAGGCGCACATTGCTGATATGTGCCTGTTGATCAGCACACACTGTTGATGCACGCGCAGTTTTGATAGATTTTACTGACTTTTCTTTCTTTGTTCATATTTGCAGAAGTTTGGCTGGCAAGCTTCTTCAAAACTGGCATCGGTGACCTGGATGCTATGGAGAGCATTCTTCTGACATCCATATTAGACAGCTCATGTGATTCTGACACTCAGATCAGACAGCTCAGGACTCTCTATATTCCGGAAGGGTCTTCCTTAGATGGTAGGAAGAGCCTTTATACATGAGAGTTGGATGGTGGAGAGACAGAATTAGGAATCGTATCATAAGAATGATCTCATTTCTAGTTCTCCTGGCAGGCCATCTTCTCTCCACCAGTTGTATTGACAGCAGCTCATCTTTGAGCTGCTGTACTCTGTGGTTCTCCTCTCGTATTTCTGAGAGAGAAGACCAGAGTTGATTCCATTGTCTGGCTCGTTACTTCAGGTCGAGACGACAAGGAACTGGCACCAACAAATAAGAAGATCCAAAGATGTAATAGACCTTCATATTATATTTAGAATAAAAATCCGAGATATAATAGATTTCCATTAAGATGTATCTATATTTTTAAAGAAGGAATAAAGAATAATTTTCTCTTCTTTATGATTTGATTTTGATGTGCTGATAATAAAAATAGAATTAAAGAGAAATATAGAGGTGACAAGTTGCTGGTGTAAATAAACACAATTCAGAAGAATGGAGAATGTGAACTCTCGTTATGAAAAGTGAACAGTCACTTCAATTTTCGAGAAAAGGACACTGAATGAATGAACAATCACTTCAACTCTTAAGGAAGAGAATAAATGAATGAACAACCACGTCGATTTTTTTTTTGAGGAAAGGACAATGAACGAACAGTTATAAATGAACGAACAGTTGGGCTTCTTTCAAAAAGTCGCATCGGTTCTCGATGTTGACTGTCTAGTTATTCTGTCTATAAATAGAACAAAACTTTTATAGATATCGTCACTTTGTTTCCTTTCTGTACAAAATTTCCTTCAAAGATTTTCTCATTTCGAAGCTTGAAGGAAAGACTGAGACACCACCTGCTGAGCCTTGAGTACCTCCTCAGAAAGAAAGGGTTGAAGGCTCAACTGCTCCTGCACCAGGAGAGGACTTGATTTCCAAGCTAGTGGAGACTGGGAAGACTGCCGAAGAAGAGGCATTGAGGATGGCTGCCTACAAGTTTCTTGTGAGTTCAGACAATGAGATGTTTGAAATATTGGCGAACTATGTATTTAATCATGAAGGATCAGGGCCTCCTCCCCGTCCTTAACATTATGTATTTCCATTCTGCTTTTGAATAAAATAAACTTTTATTTACATCATGTCCCTGAAATAAAGTACATTTTACCTTTATACATAATATTTTTTTAGAAATTTGACATTGATAGGCATCATAGCAACTCTGCCATCCATATCTGTTAATTGATAGGCTCCATTTGAAAAAACTTTATTTACCACATACGGCCCTTCCTATTTTGCCTCGAACTTGCCTTTGCTCATATGTGTCATAGTCATAGGACGTCTGACTGTAAGAACTAACTCGTCTCCTGAAATGTTCGCACTCTGACTTTGCAATTGAAAGCTTTTAAAATCTAGGCTTGATAAAGTTCGATGTGCTGTTGAGCTAACAACCTTTTCTCGTCAAGCGTCTCCAATTCCTGAAGCCGAAGACGATCATTATTTTCTGTAGTAAGCTCGTTAGCAATGGCGATTCTCAATAAAGGAATTTGAATTTCCAGAGGTAGGACAGCTTCACATTCATATACTAGAGAAAATGGTGTACAACCTGTGGGGTTACGGATAGTAGTATGATATGCCCGTAGATATTCTCCAAGTTTATCACTCCAATTACATTTGTTAATAGAGACAAACTTTTTAAGGAGTTTGATAATGGTCTTGTTGAATGCTTCAGCCAACCCATTAGCCGTATGATTATAAGCCGTAGAGGCGACATTATTGATTCGGTTGTCATCACAGAACCTATTAAACTTCTGGCAGATAAATTGTGGCCCATTATCATGGATGATTCGGCGAGGGACACCAAATCTGTATATCACATGATGTTTGATGAAGTTGATAACACTACTCATTTTTACTTCAGCCAAAGGTATAGCTTCTGCCCACTTGGAGAAATAATCAGTTATAGCCAAGATGAACCGATGTCCTTAGATAAAGGAGGATTGATAGGGCCAATTATATCCATGCCCCAAGCTTCAAAAGGCCATGAGGCAGCAGTCGGATGAAGAAATTCCGATGGTTGGTGAATGAAATCTGCATGAATTTGACATGAACGGCATTTCCTTGCATAGTCAATAGCATCTGATACCATAGAGGGCCAGTAGTAGCCCATACGTCGAATACGATCCTGTAGTTTAGGACCAAGCTGATGTGCTCCACAAACACCATCATAAGCTTCGCGTAATATCTGCTTTGCTTCATCAACAGCGAGACATCTTAAGAGTAACCCATCAAAAGTTCTTCGATAGAGAGTTTTAGTAATATGATTATAATAGAATCGAAGCGATCGGCGACGGATGCTTGTGGCTTCCTTAGGATCTTCTGGCAAAATGTTATGTACTGTAAAATCAATAAAAGGTGTTCTCCAGTCCTCGCTATTGACATTGACTTCAGTTAGATTACTGAATTCAATGTTATGGTTGTTTTCGACACAAAATAGTTCTCTATTAGAGATAACAACCATTTGTTGTCTTCTAACTGGAACTGCCAATACTGCAGCTAGGTTAGCTAAGGCATCAGCTTCTGTATTGCATGCGCGACGTACATGATCGATGAAGAACCCTTTGAACGAAGAAGCTATCCTGGTTGCTGCTTCATGGTATGGTACCAGATCTTGATGTCGGACTTCATATATGCTTCTAACCTGATTAACAATCAGCTTAGAGTCACCATATAATTTGAGATATTCAATATCCAGTTGTTTGGCCAATTGGAGTCCAATAAGCAAGGCATTATATTCTGCCAAATTGTTAGAGCACGACTCGTCTAAAGAATAAGCCCTTTGAATAGCTAATTCATCGGGTGAAACGAGAATAATTTCCACTCCAGCAACAAGAGTACCTCCAGGTCCAATTCTAGAAGCTCCATCAAAGAACAGCCTCCAGGTAGGAAACTCTTCTGAGATCATATTTGATTCCAATGTTTCGTCTGGAATCTCGTCATAGAGTTTAGATGTTTCAGGGACAGGATGAGCTGCTAAGAATTCAGCAAGTGCTTGACCTTTTACAGATTTTTGAGGAACATAAACCATATCATATTGCGCTAATAATATGGCCCATGTAGCAAGCCTGAAATTGAGTGTACTTGGCTTCTTCATTAAGACCCGAAGAGGATTAACTCGAGAAATAACATGAATGGTTTGGCCGATGATGTAATGTCATGTCTTTTGAACAACAAACATTAAGGCTAAGCATTCCTTCTCTACCGGACTATAACGGTGTTCAGCTCCAATCATCGTTCGGCTAAGATAGTAGATGGCTTGTTCATAACCTTCCTTGTTCTTTTGAGCTAGCAAAGCTTTCAATGAATGGTCCTTTGCCCGGACATACATTAAGAAAGGTATGTTGGCCCATTGGTCATGGTCAAACCTGATTTTAATAATTAATCAAACTCTGTCTTGATATAAATGTAAGTCAACTCAGATGTTTACCTACGACGTTTTGGACACTGTTCAACAATGGGTATCAACAATGTTCAAGACTGAAGCTGTTTGCCATTCAGAATGTACTTCCTGTTATACAATGTAATTTTTTATTTTATTGAGTCTAGGAATACATTGTACACCGAGTCGTACTGGCAAATAGGCTATCCTAAAATGTTTTTCAAAATCATCCTATTCTTTACAAATGACCTACATTTTTGAAAAACATTCCTTCTACAAAAAGCTTCTGAAGGATCTTTTAAAAAGCCAAAATTTATTTTGTCCAAAAGTGAACTGGCAGAACCCCAGGAGAACTCGGGCCGAGTTCGGCCAGAGTTCGGCCATTTGGAACGTTAGTGAACGTTGGGTTTTTGAACTTGGTCATCCTTCAGTTACGGTTTGTTACAGAGAGTTTTGTCCAAATTCTGCCCGAATTCTGTCAGAGTTCTGTCTTTGGAAAAACTATAAATAGAGAAATATTTTGATCATTTCAAATCACCAATTCACTTTCAATCTCTTCTCTTCCTGTGCTTACATTCTTCCAAAGAGTTCTAAAAGCTTTCATTTTCAAATTCTAAGCCAGTTACAATCCTCTAGTCGATTTGCCAGTGCGGTACGGTCTAGAAGTTTCAGAGCGATTGTAATCAGAGGCTTGATAGAAGATTCAACTCTTCACAATTGAAGTTGGTCGAGTTCTTCGTATCAAAGCTCGCGTTTGTAGAAGTTGCAAGGACTTCGTATGAAAACTTGCAGGATTTTCCAATAGTGGATTCAACTGGAAGCTAGAGTTCTTCCGACTGGACTAGTCCTCACAAGAGGAAAACCAGTATAAATCTCGGTGTTTGCATTTACCTTCTGATCTCTTTTAAATTCTGTCATTTACTTTTTATGATTATTATTTTATATGTGATCTAACTGCTAACAAGTTTTTAATTAGCAATATTCCGCTGCCTACTCTATTCACCCCCCTCTTGAGTATTCTGCTTTACGATTTCGTTCCTACAATTGGTATCAGAGTGGGTTATACATGTAAAGCAAGGTAAAATTGCAGTTATATTCAATTTTTATATAGATCACAGCATTACACATGGCAACTGTAAAATTCACAAGTGAAGGCCAAGCCACAAACAGACCTCCACTATTTGACGGCACAAACTACACTTATTGAAAAACACGTATGAGTTTCTTTCTGAAATCTCTTGATTTTGACTTATGATCTGTAGTTATTGATGGCTATAAAAAGCCACCTCGTATTTATGTTAATGGTGTTTTAGCTGAAAAACCCAATAACAAAATACAGAGGAAGAAAAAAAAAGGCCAGTCTTGACGCGCGTGCTATTAATGCTTTGTTTTGTGCTTTAGACAGAACTGAATTCAACAGGGTGTCTACTTGCACAATATCAAATGAAGTGTGGAAACTTTTCAAAGTAACCCGCGAAGGAACAACACAAGTCAAGGAGTCAAAGATCAGCAGACTTACTCAGGAGTATGAGGCGTTCAAAATGAAGCCAAGTGAATCAGTCACTCAGATGTTTACAAGATTCTTGGATATTGTAAATCCTCTGTCCTCACTAGGCAAGGA
This sequence comes from Iris pallida, assembly GCA_029216955.1. Lineage (NCBI taxonomy): Eukaryota > Viridiplantae > Streptophyta > Magnoliopsida > Asparagales > Iridaceae > Iris > Iris pallida. The sequence goes on from JANAVB010039018.1 coordinate 698,555, forward strand.
TTACAGTAACCATAAGAAGATTCGTAAACTTCTACGAGCCCTTACAAAGAACTGGATTCCAAAGGCTACAGCAATCATTGAAGGGAACGACCTCTCAACAATGTCTCTAGAAACACTCATGGGTAAGCTACTCACTCACGAGTTAGAACTTCAATACTTTGAAGATGCTACACCAAAGAAAAAGTCAGAGAAGACGATCGCTCTCAAGGCTCAACATAGAAGAACCATCGAAGATGATTCCGACGATAGCGACTCCGACTCTGAAGATCAAGCTCTTCTGGTAAGAAAGTTCAAGAAGTTCATGAGATTTAACAGAAGAACAAAGGACAGCAAAGATAACAACATCAACGAGGAAGATCCTATTTGCTACGGATGCAAGAAGAAAGGACACATGAAGAAAGATTGTCCCTCAGCATCATCAAAGAAAAATAAAAAATATGACAAAGGCTATATGAAGAAATCTACATCAAGGAAGTACGCCAACACAAGCATATGGCATGAAAGTGAAGCCAGTGACTCAGAAGATGAACATTCAGATGACGCTGCAAATGTGTGCTTGATGGCTTGCGATCAGGTAATCACTAATCCTCTATTTGACCCTTATGATGATTTCACCTTTGAGAAATTAGGAGAGGCTTTCAGTGAACTGTTAGATGATTACAGGAAACTGCGTAGCAAATATGAAACCTCTAAGAAGGTACTCAAAGAGTATAAAGGTAAAATAGGAAGACTTACCGACCTACTAGATCATGTTAGAGATAATGACTCTTCAAATGAGTCTGGTGAGCTTTCTTTTATTAAATTATTGCTACACGAGACTGTTAAGCTATCCGAAGAAAAAGATCAAACTATTATCCAGTTAAAGGAAGACCTATCTAAGGAGAGAAAGAGTCTCCAGTGTGCACAGGTCAGATTAGATTCACTTACATCTGACTATACTAGATTATATGACACTTCCAAAAAGTTGGAAATTAGTTTAGAAAAATGGCCTGAAGTTGCTGCTTCCTATTCTAACACGTGTCAATTACCGAATCATCGAAACACGTCCAACACTGTCAGACCAAACCATACCAAGACTATGCCCAAGAAGACTAATAGGCATGCATTCTTCTATACTAGAAAACCAAAGCCTACCAATCATGCACCTCATACTACTTTCAATACTCAACATGCTAAATGTTATTATTGTGGCCTCATTGGTCATATATCTTCTGCATGTAGAATCAGAGAGTTAGTTGATTTAAATATTTATGCATGGATACCGAAAACTAACCAGTCAGGACCCTACAAGAAATGGGTACCAAAAGTTTCATCTGCAAATTATTTTGTAGGTGGGACACCCGTCACATGCTAGGAGCAAATGGATCCTTGACAGCGGTTGCTCACGGCACATGACCGGTGATGCTTCATTATTTGCAACACTGTCGAAGAGGAATAAAGAAGGATACGTCTCCTTTGGTAATAATTTGAGAGGGTACATAATCGGTATCGGTGACATTGGTAAGGCTCTCTATCCAGTGATTAAAGATGTTTGTCTTGTTACCGAGTTAAAACATAATCTGCTCAGCATAAGCCATTTAGCTAATCACGATTATGGCATTAACTTCGTAAAAGATAAATGTACTATTATTGATAGTTCAACTGGCAGTACTATATTTGAAGGTATTAGGGAAGACAATATATATGTATTCTATTTGTTGGAAGATGCTAACACAGCAGGTAGATATTTGATGGCCAAAAGCATTGAGAGTCAACTATGGCATATGAGACTCGGTCATGCAAACATGGATACAATTTTAAGATTATCTACGAAGAAGTTGGTATGCGGCTTACCGGATATTTCTTTCAAGAAGGATACGGTATGTAGTGAATGTGAAAAAAAACAAAGCTACCAAATCCGTATTCAAATCCAAAAATACTGTAAGTACCACTAGACCTTTACAATTGTTGCATATGGACTTATTTGGACCCAGCAGAATTGCTAGTCTAGGTGGTAAGTTATATGCATTTGTCATTATAGATGACTTCTCTAGATATACATGGGTTTATTTTCTTGCACGCAAGAATGATGCATTATCAGAATTCGTCACCTTTTGCAAGAAAGTACAGAATGAAAAAGGGTTCATGATTACTCGTATTCGTAGTGATCATGGCGGCGAATTTGAAAATACAGAATTCAAGCAATTTTATGGCACACATGGTTATCTGCATGAATTCTCTTGCCCTAAGACTCCGTAACAAAATGAAGTTGTGGAACGTAAGAACAGAACTCTATCTGAAATGGCTAGAGTTATGTTAAACCAGTTTAGTCTACCTAGATATTTATGGGCTGAAGCTGTAAATATAGCATGCTATATTCTCAATAGGGTTCTAATTCGACCTATATCGAAGAAGACTCCCTATGAATTATGGTTTGATAGAACACCAAATGTTTCTTATTTCAAAATCTTTGGTTGTAAATGTTTTATTCTTAATACCAAAGATAATTTGAGTAATTTGATGAAAAGACCGATGAAGGTATATTTTTAGGTTATGCAGCAAAGAGCAAAGGATATAGAGTCTTCAACAAAAGAACCATGATCATTAAAGAATCTATCAACGTCAAGTTTGATGAGCTAAATCAACACTTAGACGATGATGACAAAGAAGACATAATCGCACCAAGTACAGCCACTGCAAAATCTTCACACAAAGATACAGAACCATCATATCAGGCATCAGATGAACCTCCAAGCAAAAAAGCCGGAACTAGCAATCCTGAGACTACACCAAAAGAGATGAGATTCTTGGCTAGTCATCCAAGGGACTTGGTAATTGGTGAGATTACCAAAGGTGTAAGTACTCGTTCCTCCAATAAAGATATAGCTTCTTGTGTTGCTTTTGTCTCGCAGTTTGAACCCAAAAATATTGATGAAGCATGTAGTGATAATTTTTGGTTAGATGCTATGCAAGAGGAATTAAACTAATTCAAACGGAATCAAGTTTAGGAACTTGTTCCCAAGCCTATTGATCATCCGGTCATTGGCACCCGATGGGTATTCCGAAATAAACTGAACGAGAATGGTTTAGTGACTCGTAATAAGGCTCGACTCGTAGCTCAAGGATACAATCAAGAAGAAGGTATCGACTACGATGAAATTTATGCCCCCGTTGCGAGATTAGAATCCATTCGTATGTTATGTGCATTTGCATATTTTTATTATTTTAAGTTATTTCAAATGGATGTCAAAAGCGCATTTTTAAATAATTTTATAAAAAAAGAGGTTTATGTAGCTTAACCACCCGGTTTTACTGATTTCAAATTCCTGAATATGTTTTCAAGTTGAAGAAAGCTTTATACGATTTGAAACAAGCCCCTCGTGCTTGGTACGATCGTCTAAGCACTTTTCTACTTGATAACGGTTTTTCAAATGGAAAGGTTGACACTACTTTGTTTATAAAATCTTTGAATAATAATATTCTTTTGATTCAAGTCTATGTAGATGATATTATCTTTGGATCTACTGATGAATCTCTTTGTCAAGAATTTTCAAAGTGTATACAGAATGAGTTTGAGATGAACATGATGGGAGAGCTAAAATTCTTTCTCGAACTGTAAATCAAACAAACCAACAATAGGACGTTCATAAATCAAGCTAAGTACACAAAGGATCTATTGAAGAAGTTCGACATGGAAACAGCAAAACCACTTAGCACTCCAAAGGCGACTTCAACCAAGCTTGATATTGATGAACAAGACAAATCTGTCGACATACGTAAGTATCGAGGTATGATCGATAGCTTACTATATTTAACTGTTAGTCGACCAGACATAATGTTTAGTATTTGCTTATGTGCACGTTTTCAAGCTAATCCTAAGGAATCACATTTGTGCACAGTTAAGTGTATCTTCCGATACCTTAAAGGCACTTCTTCTGTCGGCTTATGGTATCCTAAAACCACGTCGTTTGACCTAACCGGTTATTCCGATGCTGATTTTGCTGGATGCAAAGTAGATAGAAAAAGCACTAGCGGTACATGTTATTTTCTAGGAAAAGCTCTAGTCTCTTGGTTTAGTAAAAAGCAAAATTCTGTTGCATTATCAACAACCGAGGCTGAGTATATCGCCGCAGGACGTTGTTGTGCACAAATTTTGTAGATGAAACAAACCTTAGAAGACTATGGATTGTATTTTTCACACATACCCATTTTCTGTGATAACACTAGTTCTATTAATTTGACTAAGAATCCTGTATGTCATTCTCGTACTAAACATATCGAGATTCGACATCATTTTCTTAGAGATCATCAACAAAATGGAGATATAGACCTTGTATACATAGACACACAGAATCAATTAGCTGACATACTCACAAAATATTTAGCGAAAGATCGTTTCAACTATTTACGTCGAGAATTAGGAATTTTAAATATCAATAATATTAATTAATTTTGTTTTATTAATTATTTATTCAATACTCATAAACTGTTTTCAAGACAAGCCTAAAAAGAGTCTGTCTGTTACCACGACTACGGTCGAAGCAAAGCGGTATTTAAGAGTTCCCCGGTGAACCTCCGTTAGCTGGGACAGTACTCCTACAGCTAATCTGAGACAGATGCTGAGTAGAGAATATTAATTTATAAAATAATATTAATTATATTACTTTGAGATTTAAAATTACTAAACTTTGAATTAAGCATTTGAAACGAATTAATGAAAAAGAATGTGGCCTCATTTGATTTTTTTATATATATATAGCCAGGCAACCCTTGGCGAATTCGGTCCGAGTTCGGTCCGAATTCGGCCAGAGTTCGGCTGGGTATTTATATATACCAGTACCAACCCGAGGCTTCCTTCTTCTTCATTCTTCCCCACATCTTCATAACAGCAGCAGCGCCCCTCCGAAAGCCTAGCTTCTTCTCCATCATTGTTCTTCCAATCCTTGTGGAGTTTCTCGTCAAAACTTTAGATTCGTGCGGAGAACGTCATCCTCTATAACATATCCAATTCTTGGAAGGTATAATCCCTTCTTTCCTCCACTTTTCAATACTTAGGGTTTCTAGAAAGTTTTGGAAAAGAATGCCTAAGTTCAATCCCTTCAAGAGGAAGAAGACTAATGCCAGTGAAGAGGCATCGTCTTCAGATCCGCATACGGATTGCCTCTTTTCTCCGGTCCAATCGGACGATGGTGCGTCGGATGAGTTTTACTTTAAAACTTTCGATCAAGCTTTATTGTGGTACGCCGACTTTATCATACGTACTATTTGCACCGGATCACTGATTAAGTAGACTGTTTTTCCGGATCACCGCCCTTATTTTGAGGTATTAGGATTACAACACTTTGTCACCTTACAATTCTCCATTGCCACTAATGCCATTAGATTATTCTATTGTAATTATGTGTTAGATACTTCTACAGCGAGGACACGTGTCGGAGGAATTGATATCAAATTCACTGATAAAACGTTAGCAAAAATCCTTGGTATCCCAAACGAAGGTGCTCCGCTCGATGATATCACTGATTTTGATTTCCCCCATGGCACGACACTCGTTAGTTTGAAGAATGAACTTTGTGCGCCCGCACGCGTTCTTCCTGGAAAGTTCAAGGCTAATTACTTGAACTTGTTTAATACGAATTACATCGCATCATCTATTCCACCTTACTTCCAAAATCCACTTCTAAAGATGATGTCACTACACTTGAGCTTTCTGCTCTTTATCATATTCTTAAGGGGATTCCTTTTTCTGCCCCTAAGACTATCATCCAGATGATGGGTAGATGTCGCGGGAGAGACCGCAACTTATCTTATGCGATGCTTATTTCTCGTATTTTTCAGAGATTTGATATTGATTTATCTAATTGTGCTGTCGACCCCGAGCCCAAGTTTCTCAAACTCTATCGTCGCAACATTGCATCTGTTCCTCCACCTACTGCACCTACTCCTCCTACACCTACTCCCACAGCTCCCACAGCACATGTTCCTCATCATTCTTACCCTATGACATTTGAGGGTATACATCAGCACTTATCAGATCTGCAGTCTTTTATGTTGAGACCTCTAGGGAACACGAGTTTCGTGATGTGACTCAGTTCCAGGCGATTGCCAACTCCTTTGTCGATCTGAGGTTTGTACAGACGGGTCATTCTGCTAGCTCTCTACCTCGAGACCCTTCTGTTTCTGGCTACCGTATTGACGACGAGGTGGTATACTCTCTGTTTCAGCCAGGAAACGCTTATGATTGGTATCGTACCACTGGTGCCACTCCTCGTACTTCTGGCGCTGTACTTCTAGAGCTGGTCCTTCTGGACATGCTGGAGTTGCAGCTGATGAAGTTGATGATGATGATAATGAGTTTTGAGATGTTAGATTCTTGAGATTGTTACTTTTATCTTTTGTTTACTTGGAAATGCTCCGACATTCCAAGATTTTATCAGTACTCTTATATTTTTATCAGCACTTTTTCTATTATGGGACTATTCATAGACATTTTTTTATTATGCCTCAGTTTTGGCATCTTAGTCTATTATTCAGCACTTCATGTGTTTCAGTACTATGGTAGTACTATCTATCTTTTGTTGCTTCATACTTTATCAAATACTGCCTGTGACAAATACATGCCTATGTTATATTCTATAGACTATCTGTTTCTCTTACCATGTTTTCTGTTTCTACTATGCATGTCATGATTATCTATATTTATTGTGTTTCTTCACTGTTTGTTACTTATGCATTTATTGCGGGGGAGCTTTCTCTTTTGCAATTATTTTGCTAAGTGACAACGGGGGAGAAATAAGATCTAATATTTTCGTGAATACAGGTTATGAACAATTTCTTTTTTATTACTATTTTGATTTGATTCCAAGCTTAGATGTTATATCAGCAAGGTTTGTCAATTATCAAAATAGGGGAGATTGTTGGCCCATTGGTCATGGTCAAACCTGATTTTAATAATTGATCAAACTCTGTCTTGATATAAATGCAAGTCAACTCAGATGTTTACCTACGACGTTTTGGACACTGCTCAACAAAGGATATCAACAATGTTCAAGACTGAAGCTGTTTGCCATTCAGAATGTACTTCCTGTTATGCAATATAATTTTTTATTTTATTGAGTCTAGGAATACATTGTACACCGAGTCGTACTGGCAAATAGGCTATCTTAAAATGTTTTTCAAAATCATCCTATTCTTTACAAATGACCTACGTTTTTTAAAAACATTCCTTTTACAAAAAGCTTCTGAAAGATCTTTCAAAAAGCCAAAATTTATTTTGTCCAAAAGTGAACTGGCAGAATCCCAGGAGAACTCGGACAGAGTTCGGCCAGAGTTCGGCCATTTAGAACGTTAGTGAACGTTGGGTTTTTGAACTTGGTCATCCTTCAGTTACGGTTTGTTACAAAGAGTTCTGTCCGAATTCTGCCCAAATTCTGTCAGAGTTCTGTCTTTGGAAAAACTATAAATAGAGAAGTATTTCGATCATTTTAAATCACCAATTCACTTTCAATCTCTTCTCTTCCTGAGCTTACATTCTTCCAAAGAGTTCTAAAAGCTTTCATTTTTAAATCCCAAGCCAGTTACAATCCTCTAGTCGATTTGCCAGTACGGTACGGTCTAGAAGTTTCAGAGCGATTGTAATCAGAGGCTTGATAGAAGATTTAACTCTTCACAATTGAAGTTCGTCGAGTTCTTCGTATCAAAGCTCGCATTTGTAGAAGTTGCAAGGACTTCGTATGAAAACTTGCGGGATTTTCCAATAGTGGATTCAACTGGAAGCTAGAGTTCTTCCGACTGGACTAGTCCTCACAAGAGAAAAACCAGTATAAATCTTGAATGTGATCTTCCTTGAGACGACTTTTGACAGCAATATCGTCAACATAGCATTCGACAGTCTTTCGCAGATGATCTCGAAAGATAGTACTCATAGCCCGCTGGTAGGTTGCACCTGCGTTCTTAAAACCAAACGGCATGACTGTATAACAGTACACTCCACGAGGAGTACGAAACGAAGTATGTTTTTCATCTTCAGGATTCATCCGGATTTGATTATATCCAGAAAACCCATCCATGAAAGAAATTCGTTCGAATCCACATGTATTATAGATCATGACATCAGTAATTGGGAGAGGGAATTCGTCTTTAGGGCAAGCATCATTGAGATTCCAAAAGTCTATGCAAACTCGAACCTTTCCGATTTTCTTCAAGACTGGTACAACGTTGGCTACCCAGTCAGGATGTAGGTCTTCTCTGATAAAACCGCAAGCTATAAGCTTTTTGACTTTATCATCAATTACATCCATCATTTCAGACTTGAATCGCCGTTGTTGTTGTTTGACCGGCTTGGCATTCGGCAAAATATTAAGCTTGTGAGTTGTAATTTGAGGATCTAATCCTGGCATATCTTCATAACTCCAGGCGAAGACATCAATATATTCACGAATAAGGTAAATTAATTCTTGTTTATCATCCTCTGAGAGATTTTTGCTAATGAAGATTGGTCGTGATACGCCCTTCTCTCTAATATCGATTATGACTAATTGATCCTCAGTAGGTGGCTCTCGTTGTTCAAAATGAAGTTTCCACTGATTGTCCATCCTTTGTGCCCAAGGGTCCACTTCAGGAGCTTCTTCAATGTCATCTTCGTCATCTTTCGAAAATTTGGCAGACACCATGTTAGAAGATACTATTTGTAGGAGCGTAAAAAGTACTTCAAAGACCAAGTCTAAGAAGTTGAGAACATTACGCAATTCAAACTGAGTCAAACTCAGACTCTACGCGAGCTACTCTCTACGCAAGCTATTCTCTACGCGAGAAGCTTTTACGCGAGAGTTATCCTCCACTTTTACGCGTGGACGACAGACTGTCAGGCCGTATTTAATGCGAATGATTTGATCTGACAGAATGATTTTTTGACAACAGTACACAAAAGCCGAGGAGATCTTTTCACCAAACCCAACGCTTGTCATTTAGTGTGCAGATGGGCTACTTTACGCTCAAAAAGCTGCTTCTTTTACGCACGATAGCTATTTATAGCTTTTATGCTCAAGTCTATTGTGTGTGTAAAGTTTATTTGAGCTAATTTTACGCTCAAGGCTATTTTTAGCCACTTTACGCGAAAAGTTTATTTTGGGCTATTTTACGCCCAGTCTGCTACTTTACGCAGGGAGTGTATTTTGGGTCATTTTTACGCCCAAGCTTTCCTGGCTACATGAGAACGTGGTTTGCTTACGTGGCTTTCATGCCACGCTTATCGAGGAACGTGTGTACGTGCTCTCCCCATTTTGTTGAAGTAGTAGGACACGTGTCACCATGCTTAGAGATTAAAACTCTACATGGGGACACGTGTCAACATGCGTAGAGGATAATTTACATCGTGGGTGACAGTTACTCGCGTAGAGACCCGATTTTGTTGCTTTTTACGCACAAAGGGTCTAGTCTATAAATAGATTTATTTTCAACACAGACAACATTGAGAGATTAATAGAGATACAGGAGAGGAAATTCTGAGAAAACTCATACTTTCAGAGTGATATTCCTAGAAGCATTTCTTTAATTTTTTTCTCAAGAACAGGGTGAAGCAAAGTAAGAAAGCATTCGACTGTGCCATCAGTGCCGTTGCTCGATACCTTTCCGGTGACTTAGTTCTTCCGATTGTTCATCTTCTTCAAGCAGTTTTCTTCATCATCATCATATAGTCCAAGGAACAAAGTGATCGCTCTCAGATCAGACTTCCATCGCAATACTTCCCAGAACAATTTGTACTTTAGTACTTTTTCTCGTTTTCTTTCAAAAGCCAAATTTTAGGCATTTTGTTAAGTGAAATAAAATGGTGACTCTGCTGGGGACAACCTTCTCCTCTGACGAGAAGGCAATTGCTCAATATGATGATGTGTCGGTCGGATCGACAAAGAAGACTCTGGTTGTGCACTTCGACCAGACTGCCTACGAAGAAATGCTCCGAACTGGGGGTAGTACTCGCTGCTCCAATGTTCAAAAATCGCAGAAGGCACGAAAAGTTTGGATTCCTAAGTCCAAACCATCCTCAGATCTTCCTGTTGTCTCTGAAGGCAAAGAAATCCTTCCTACTCCTATTGTGGAGACTCCCGTCGGTGACGAGACAGTCTCTACTTCAGTGATACACCCTGCGCGTAAAAATCATTCTCCCGTCTGTGACGTGGCAGACTCTCAAGTTTTACGCTCTGCGCGTAAAAATCAAACTTTACGCTCTGTGCATAAAAAGCAGTCTCCCGTCTGTGACGTGGTAGACACACAAGTTTTACGCTCTGCACGTAAAAATAAGTCTCCCATCTGTGACGTAGTAGACACCCAAGCTTTACGCTCCATACGTAAAGGAAAATCTCCCGTCTGTGACGTGGCAAATACTCATGTTTTACGTTCTACGCGTAAAGGTAAATCTCCTGTCGGTGACAGAGTAGATAAAATTTATAATGATGCCTCTGCATCTAAAATGAATTTACCTACACGTATACAACATAAAAACATGAATTCTATTACTGTTAAAACTTTGATTTTCCATCAACAATCTTTTTACACTGCTTTACGTAAGGTGCCAAACCTTCAAATTATGCGTAATGGTGATGGAGTCCTTTGTGCACAAAAATCTCAGGATTTACGCACGCAACTCTATGCGCATAAAAATGCACAGTTTGGTTCTGCTAATACAGCCAGTAATCTTCTTTATACACAAGGGACTAAATATTTGTCTACCCCAAATGTAATAAAGAAGACTACTCCCTCTACTCCTTCTGATTTACGCGAGTTACTTGAACAAAAGCGTAAAAACAGAAAATCTCCTGTGACACTCCTCCAAGAAAATCATCATTGTGAGTGTCACCAGATTGTAATCAAATGTTGCTGTTCGGCTTCTAAACGGTCACTTTTTGATCGATTAAGCTACAATGTGCCTCAGCAGCAAGTTGATGACCAAGAACATGAGTTGTCATATGCGTCAGTCAACATGGCATCCCATACCAACAGAGGACGACGTCTAAAATGCAACTCGTCCCAGACTCCTGGTCAACAACAGTTCAACCGACTTCTTGATTCCTTTGAAGGGGTATATCAGAATAATCGATCAAGAAGTCAAAGACAGTTGTAGAATTCTGATTCAGAAGCTGGGGGTACCCAGTCTTTGGAGTCCGAAACTGATAGCGTTGATTTATTCTTCTACACCAATCCCTCTGTATCTTCAAGGGAGGTTGAATCATATGCTATCGGAGATGAACCAGAGACGTCATCTGCTAATACAGAACATCGTCTTTTTTCCGTTGAACAATCACTGAAGGACATGCTCACCATGATGCAAAGCATGCATCAAATAATAATGACTCAGCAAACTGCTCAGCCGGCAGTAGTAACACCGGTGCAGGTGGCAGCACAAACTCAAGATAGTCAAGGGGTTGATGTGCCTTTGAATAATCTTAGTCAGGAGCCTGCTGTCAATCAAAATTCTGTATCTCCAGATCCTATTATTCCAGAAGATGTACCACCTCCGGTGGGGGTTACGGTACATCCAACAACTATTCAATCCAATGTGCTTCCTCAAACAAGTGAAGCTATTCAAGCAGTTCGAGAACTAAAAGCACAGTTTGAAGTTCTGAAGCACAAGGATCAACTTCAAAGGTTAGGAATTAAGCAATCCTATCCTCCTCATTGGAACGATGTGCCCTTTCCTTCAAAGTTCAAGCCATAATCCATGGTGTTATTTGATGGAAAGGCATCTCCTAGTCAATATATCAATTACTTTGATATTATGACTGTACATCTGCATAAGAAAGATGCTCTTGTTACCTGAGTTTTCATCGGGTGCTTGACGGGTTCAACTTATGACTGGTATCGCAGATCGTCTTTTGACGAATTTAAAGTAATATTTCTCTTCCGTTTCTATGAGGGAGGAATGGACATGAATATGTCCTCCTTAATAGAAATCAAACAAAAGGAGAAGGAAGATACCCGAACGTTCATTGAACGTTTTCGACAGGCTACTTTGAACCTCCGGGTATGCCAGATTCAGCATTGATCGATACATGTAAGATGAATCTGCGACCATCTATTGCTGTCTTTACGGGCTCTTAATTCACAGATTGGATCTCGTTCATCATAGCAGCAGTTTCAGCTGAGACCAATGGTAGGTTGGATCATGAACACGGGATGATCTTCGCTTCAGAAGACAAAGGGAAGAAAAACTCTTCAGGTAATAATTCCGGCAATCGTAATAGGAAAGTGAAGGAAACCTTAGTGGTTAATCTTTCAAAACCTAAAACGATGCCGAATAATCAAGAGTCTTCCAAGCCAAAAGAAGAATATTCTTTCGATGACAGTGATATCCCAAAGATATTCCAATGTCTAGTAAAGAGTGGCAAACTCCAGATTCCAGAGCCGAAAAGACCTAATAAGGTGAATCTGACCGACAATCCTAAGTATTGTATCTATCACAGAAATATAAATCATTCTACCAAGGCTTGCTATGTCTTGAAGAAGAAAATCCAGGAGCTGATAAATGCCAATGCCATCGCTTTAACCAACGATGAGCATACGGTCACAACCAATATGATTTCTCTTCAATTTGGAGGTTTTTCTCCACAGCAAGTCCGAGATGGAAGTCCCAATTCCAAAGGCGACGATGAAGATTGTGACTATCCCGCCTGCCAGAGAGCAAAATGAAGGACTTTTGCCTCTTACACTAAAAAATGGTGAAATCATGGGGTACACCCTGATTTAGTGCCTGAAATGGAGAATGAAGGTAAAACTTCAAAATCCAAGAAAGATAAAAAAGTCAAAACCTACAACATGATTTCTCATGTTTTAACCCCAGACCATGATGATTTGGATCATTTATGGGGTGGCATTCCTTTGGAGGATAGACTGAGGGGTTTGAATACATGTCCTCCAAGTTTGGCTCCTCCTACCAAACTCAAGCTTACTCATCGACAATGGTTAGCAATGAATAGTGTTCCCTTATACAGGGCACAATAGGTCTTTGCTGCTTATGAGAAAGCTCCTACAGGGATTTTTCCTTCTATCCCGAGTATTTCTCCTTCTCCTGTGGCTACAGAGGTTTCTATTCTTCCTTCTACAGAAGTCTCTATGCCTCCTTCTCCTGTGGTTACAGAGGTTTCTGTCTCTTCTTTCTCTGTTAAACCATCTATTGAAAGTCCGCTACCCACTCATTTGTATAGTCAGCAATCAGTCTATCTCATGAAAAAAGATGGGCCATGACTTTCAAAAGGCGGAAGGCTTGAATTATGATAAAGGAATGAGACTTCCTTTACAACTTCAAAGTCAGAAATCTACTCTCGGATTGGGTTTTGAGGTCCCTCATAAAAATCCTCACAAGAAGAAGACTAAGGGAAAGAAGACTAAATCCTGCAATATGGTACTTTATTCTCCTGAGTCTGAAGAAGAAACCTTTGCTGGTACGAGATCTGGTAAAGAGTACCACAAAGATTATGAGGGGACTTCACAAGAAGCAGAGGGCGTGACCGAAACACTTTCAGCTCAATCATCTCATATTCCTGCTAAACCATCTGTGGTTGAGAAAGGAAAACAAAAAGCAGTTCGTTTCGACGTCCCATTGAAATCTACTTCAAATCAAGGGGTAGTGATGAACCCTACAAATTTGATATTCTATCCCAGTTAGCTAATACTCCGGCTAGACTTTCTATCTTTGAGTTGCTTCGTCTTTCTAAAGAAAGCCACGAAACTGAGTGAAGCATTGCTACAAGCAGATTCATGCTTAGCTCAACTCAAGACTCCTGACAATATACCGGTATCGTGTCCACAATGTCATAGTATGATGGAAGCAATTCCTAATATTACCTTCACACAAGAAGATATGCTGCTGAAGCATAACAAGCATGACAGACCTTTGTGCTACACCGGGTATATTGAATCTACTAAAATTGACAGAATTTACATCGATCATGGGTCTTCAATTAGCATAATTCTTCAAAGTATGCTATGACCTTTGAGGATCCCTACTAGTGATTTGACTTACACTAGTACCACAATAGTTGGTTTCAACTCTGGAAAGAGTAAACCACTGGGGAAGATTCGTCTGAAGATTCAAATTGGTGATCTTCGAAATATGGCGAATTTTTATGCTATCAACTCAGATGTATCTTACAACATCCTCCTTGGAAGATCGTGGATACATGAGCATAACATTGTGCCTTCAACTCTCCACCAATACTTCAAGTACGTAGATTCTCAAGGGGTCGTGAAGACCGAATTTGCAGATATCAATCCCTTTAAGGGTGTTGAAGCTTATTTCTCTGATTCAATACTCTACAAGCAGGAGCATATGAAGGAGATATCGGATATGGCCGAAGATCGATCACCTGTCGAGAATCAATCTGTCAATGAAGATCCCCCGGAAGAACAACCTTTGAAGATTAAAGTCAAAGGCCGAATCCAACCCCAACATCTCAATGATCAACCTCTGGTGATCAAAGTTAAAGGAAGAACTCGAGCTTTGTTTGAGGAATCAGCGAGCATTCCTGTCAAGAGTCAAGTTCAACCTCTTATGATCAAAGTCAAGGGACATACTTCTCGTACAAATGATCCAGAACCACCACTGATCATCAACCTTGGCAAGTCTACGCAGAAAACGGACGACGGTCCATTAATGATCAATCCGAAACGTAGTAGTCAAATTATAAATGATGTAAATATTGATCATTCTGTACTTTCTAATATCAATGAAGATTTTCTTTTGGAGTATATGGCTGTCAAATTCATTGAAAGAATGACTTTATCTCCTGATGATCAAAGTCATCATAAAAATGACATAAATACAGAGGAAACCATATACATTGACCATAAGGAAAATTTCTTTTCTCCTCATGTTGATGTTGGACCTTATGCTCAAAGGTTCCTAACATCTTCTCCCTATCTTCTTCCTATAGTCGCTTTATCATAAGCTTGTGTAACTTATAGACGTCATGAAGAATCTTATTTCGTGATTCCGTCTGATAAGAAAAACAAGCACCAAATTGTGTTTGGTCTGGCTAGAAATATCCCTGTTATTCAGACAGATGATCTTAGAGATAAAGATAAAGGAAGAATCCGAATTGATAAATATAGTTAACAATCTCTCAAGATTATCCAGAATATGGGATATGATTTGAAGACTATGCAGGGTCTCAATCAAGGCAAAGGTAGACGGTTACCATTATGTGGTAATCCATTTTACCAGAAAACTCGGCATGGGATGGGATACGATCCGTCCCACATGTTTAATGAAGATATATAAGAAGAATTTTCTTCTAGTTCTTCATAATCCTCAGATTTGGAAGAAATCCAATCAGATACATCCCACACATGCAAGGAAAATATGGAAGAAGAATGTTCTTCCAGTTTTTTACAATCCTCATATTCTGAGGGAGACTATTATGATGAATCTGAGTGTATATTCTCAGTTAACATGGTTCAAATCGATGGTGAATCGGAACCATTTAAGAATGACCCTTAGGCACAACAAATGGACACTCAATGGGAGCTTCGTTTTGAACAATGACAGCCACCTACAGAGGATGAAATTGTCCAGATTGACGTCGGAGATGGAACTACGTCCAAGACGATATTTATCAGTAAAAATCTTTCTGAAGATGAAAAATAAGAGTTGATACAACTGATTAAAGAATATATTGATATCTTTGCATGGAGTTATGAGGATATGCCAGGTTTAGATCCTAAAGTAGCTACTCATAAACTCAATATTCTTTCTAATGTCAAGCCTGTGAAATAACAGCAGCGGCATTTTCGACCAGATATGATGGACAAAATTGAAGCAGAAGTCAAAAAGCTGATCACATGTGGCCTTGTTCGTGAAGAACAATACCCAGATTGGGTTGCCAACATTGTTCATGTTATGAAGAAGAATGGAAAAGTCCGAGTTTGCATAGATTTTTGAGATCTTAATGCAGCTTATCCAAAAGACGAATTTTCACTTCCGATTACCGATGTAATGATAGACAATACATGTGGTTTTGAATGCATGTCTTTCATGGACGGATTTTCAGGATACAATCAAATTAAGATGCATCCAGGAGACGAAAAGCATACCGCTTTCCGTACACCCCTTGGTGTTTAATGTTATACGGTTATGTCGTTCGGACTGAAAAATACCGGTGCTACGTATCAACGGGCCATGAGCAGCATCTTTCAAGAACATCTACGGAAAACAGTTGAATGTTATGTAGATGATATTGTTGTCAAGAGTCGATCAAAAGATGATCACATTCAAGACTTGAAGACAGTATTTGAGTTGATGCGACAACATCAACTGAAGATGAATCCTACTAAGTCTTTCTTAGGGGTTTCTAGTGGCAAGTTTTTGGGATTTGTCATCACTTCTTAAGGTATCCATGTTGATCCTGACAAAATCAAAGCGATTCTTGAAATACGTCCTCTACGTAATCTAAAAGAACTTCGTGGTTTCCAAGGTCGCATTGCTTATATCAGGAGATTTATATCCAATCTTTCTGGGAGATGTCAACCTTTCTCCCATTTATTAAAGAAAGGTGTATCATTTGTCTGGGATAAAGCATGTCAGAAAGCCTTCAATGACATCAAACAATATCTTACAAATCCACCTGTTTTGGTACCCCCAATGGTGGAAAGACCATTTTTGCTATATGTTCGAGCCTTAGATCATTCCTTTGGTGCTCTTCTTGCACAGAAAAGTGATATGGGATATGAACAGGTAATTTATTATCTTAGTCGAATGATGGTCGGAGCTGAACATAGGTATACTGCTGTGGAAAAAGAATGTCTGGCCTTAGTTTTTGCTATTCAAAAGATACGATATTATGTGTCAGGACAGACTATTCATGTCATCTCCAGAATAAATCTTATTCGGGTATTGATGAGAAAATCGAGCATTCTTAACTCCAGGTTAGCCACCTGGGCGATGTTGCTCACTCCTTATGATATGGTCTATGTACCTCAAAAATTAGTGAAGGGCCAAGCATTAACTGATTTGTTAGCAGCTCACCCTATACCTGAAATATCGAAGCTATATGAAGACATTCCAGATGAAGTTGTGGATTGCAACATGACTTTGAAGGATGACATTTGGCAACTATATTTTGATGGAGCATCACGGGTTGGACCTAAAGGCAATATTGTCTCTGGAGTAGGCATCGTCTTGGTCTCTCCTGATAAGATAGTCATATATCGTGCTTATTCTCTCAATGAACCATGTTCCAACAATGTGGCAGAATATAATGCTCTGCTAATTGGTCTCCAAGTAGCAAAACAATTGGACATCGAGTTCCTGGAAGCTTATGGAGATTCTCAACTGATTGTTAATCAGGTCAGAGTGACATATAAAGTCAGAAATCCTGACCTCATTCCTTATCATCAAGTGGTAATCGAATTGGTCCTATCATTCAAAAGATTCTTCATCAAATTCGTACCACGTTCTCAGAACTTTGAAGCTGATGCTCTTGCTAGTTTAGCTGCAGACTTAGTTATTCCAATTAGAAGACAAAATACCATCACTTTGTTGGATCGAGACTTATTCTATATAAAGAATAACTTGCATATTGAACAGAGTTATGCTACAAAATCAAGTTCTCAACAAAGGGATTGGAGAAGTCCATTCATTGATTATGCAGTTCATGGAATTTTAAGAAGCTGCATCAATCAAGAGACGATCATTTCGATTCTACTATGATTCTTCCTTACATATGTTATATCGTCGTTCTTATGACGGACTTTTACTACGTTGTCTCTCTGAGAGTGAAGCTAAGCAAACACTCCGTGAAGCTCATGATGGTGTCTATGGTGCCCATCAACCGGGTCCGAAATTGCAGGGCCGCATTCGAAGAATGGGATATTATTAGCCTTCCATGATAGCAGATGTTGTAGATTATGCCAGACGGTATAAAGCGTGTAAGATTCATGCTGAATTTATTCATCAACCATCTGAATTCTTACATCCTACAGCAGCTTCTTGGCCTTTTGAAGCTTGGGGCATGGATATTATTGGTCCGATTAACTCTCCTTCTGTCAGGGGACATCGGTTTATATTAGCTATAACCGATTATTTCTCTAAATGGGCGGAAGCTATTTCCCTTGTTGAAGTAAAAATATCAAATGTGGTTAGTTTCATCAAATACCATGTCATTTATCACTTTGGGATTCTCCGACGGATAATTCATGACAATGGACCACAATTTGCCAGTCAAGCATTTTATCGATTCTGTGATAAGAATCAGATCCAAAATCTGGCTTCTACGGCTTATAATCCAGCTGCTAATGGTTTGGCCGAAGCTTTCAACAAGACAATCATCAAACTTCTCAAAAAGTTCGTCTCTTCTAATAAACGTGATTGGAATGAGAAACTTGGAGAATGTTTATGGGCTTTTCGAACAACAGTCCGAACTTCTACTGGTTTTACACCATTTTTACTGGTTTACGGATGTGAGGCTGATCTTCCACTAGAAATTCAGATTCCATCTGTTAGAATAGCCATTGCTAAGGAGCTAACTATAGAGAACAATGATCGCTTACGACTCCAAGAACTTGAAGGATTGGACGAGAAGCGTCTTCAAGCGCAATAGCACATTGAGCTATATCAAGCCCGCATATCTCGAACTTTCAATCGTAAAGTTAAAGAGAGGGTATTCAAAGTCGGTGAGCTAGTTCTAGCTGTTCGAAGACCGATGGTGATGACTCATAAGAGCAAAGGGAAATTTCAAGCAAAATAGAAAGGTCCCTATGTAGTCGAGTTGGTATTCTCCAATAGTGCCTATAGGTTGTCTAAACCTAATGGAGATTTACTTATGATACCGATCAATGGCAAATTCTTGACGAAATATTATGTTTGAATTTCTTCTTTATTCCCCAGCTACCAATGTTTGGTTAAGCTGATCATTTGTCTTCCTAAAAGAAAATTTTGATCTTCTGTTTTACCAGCTAAAAAAAAGAGGAGAGATTTATTATTTATCATGTTCTTATGACCTTTGAATAAATATTGAGTCTACTTCTTCTATTATCTATCATGTCCTTTTGGCCTCTGAATAGATATGAATCTATTTTTCTTTGAGTTGTTACGATCTGTCATGTTCATATTACCTCTGATAGTATCATATACTCTAAACAGAAAAAGAGATTTATTATCTATCATGTCCATATTACCTTTGGATAGATATAATTTATTGAGTTTAGAAGACTTATCATGTCCATATTACCTCTGATAAGTGTTTTCTATCTCATACCTATTATTTAATTACAAAATAAATGATAGGTCACAAAACAAATATTTTATTCATTTTTGTAAACATTACAGAATGAAAAAAATAGAAGATTACAAAAATTCTTTATTTTGCCTAAGGCGGAGCAGAGACATCCTCAAGAAATTTTTGTAGCTCAGCTAGACATTTTTTACGAGAGCTCAATACATTATTAGTAGCTACGGAGCGTCGAGCTTCGGGAGTACAGATGTGAGAAAGTCCAGCAAAAGTGACTATCATCTTGTCCTTGGCTTCGTCAAGGGTTTTGATGGTAGCCTCAGCTCCGAAGACTTGTTCCTCCAAAATTGAGCTCTGAGTTAGCTGCTGGTCCCGAGCTGTGATCATCTGCTCCCTCTTCGCCTTCAAGCGAGCCAGCTCAGCGTCGACTTCACGAATTCTATCATTCTGTTGATAAATTCTTATATTCGAAGTTTCATAGGCTTCTCTCTGAATCTCCAGCTGAGGCTTAGCTTCATCCAAAAAAGCTTTTTCTTTAGCTACCTTGATGTTGTACTCATGGAGGGCCTCATTAAAAGTCGTCTCCCGAGTGAGGTATTCAGCCGATAAAGCGTCATACTCCTCTTGGATGAGACTTTCAGTGGTTTCACTTGACAGCTTTAGATATTCTTTGATGGGCTGTTCAAGTCCCTCTACGACTTTCTCCAATGCCGCTGCTCTCGCTGCATCATTGAACATGGCGACATTTTTGATAGTAAGAGCAATCGCCGCCTTCAGACTTTCATAACTGAGGCCCTTATTCAGGACCATTTTGATCAGAGCCGCTAGAGTCTTGTAAAAAGTATCAGGATGAATCTCAACTAAGAGATTCATTTCTGCACTTGAGCTCGACGTTGCGGCGATGTCTATCAGATATTTTCTCTGAAGACTAGGAGCAGATGTTGTTACCTTAGTAGCAGACTGAGATGAAGCTGTTGTTATCATTGCTACTATGGCCAACTGATCCCCAAGAGCTTCAGGAACAGTGTCTTCAGCATTTGTTACTCCAGCCGGTTCTGAAGTCGAAACTACTTGAGTTTCGGTGGCGGTAATTGGTGCGGGTGGAATGGTAGTTATGGCAGCTGACTCCGGTTCGGGCATTGTCTCTTCAAGAACTTTTTTTGAAGCAGTAGCAATAGCAGAGAATGCTATTTCATCGTCCCCAGCTTCAACAGATGATTTGACTATGCCTTCATCGCCTTCTTCGACAATTGGCTCTGCAGGCTCTTCAAGTATTTCAGTTGTAATGAGTCCTTTTACAACTGACTCTTCGTTGAAGTCTACTTCTTCCTCAGTAGCCTCTTCATCATCTACAGTAGGTTCTACTGCAGTTTGTTCTTCATCCTTGCCCTCAGCATGAAGGGACAATTCTAGCTGAACCTGCACCTCTGGCTCTTGTTGTACCTCCATAGATGGAGGACATTCTTCTTGAGCATCTCCTTCTTCTGAAGAAGAATCCTCTTCCTCAGAATCCGCGTTTTCCTCACAAATATCTTCTTGAGAAGGAGGATGAGCCACAAGCTTTGATGTGATGATAATACCAACAAAAATTAAATAAAATAAGTTAATATACAAAATATCATAATTTTGTATAGATTTTGTATAATTTATATTTACTTGGAGTAGGTGTAGGACGTGCCAAGTACGCGTCATAGTCCCCATCCCAGTCATTATTATCAAAATTAGTAGCTGGTTCATCTGATGGGATGGGCTCTCGATCAACAGTATGTACTGGAGCGACATCCTCAACAACTTGTGCCTTTGGTGGCAAAAACAGATGAAGCGACAAGCTGAGGCGGCCTGGAGATAGAACCCCTATACCTTCTGTTGATGTTGTCGGTTGAGACACCGAGGACCCTTCTCCAGGATGAGCTGAAGAAGATGCAACATGTTGCGGCTCCTCAACAGGAATATCAATCTCTGGGGTAGCGGCTCTTGGTCTAGAAGGCCCTTTGGTGGTAACCTTCTTCTTCTTTTCTGGGGTCTTCTCTAGAAGAGTAGCAGCTGCACCTTGTTTCTGGTTCCAAGTCTTGCCAATAATTATAGGTTCCGTAGCTTTTTTCCCCATTCCCGTTGGGATTACTTCCAGATACACATCTGGAACGGCAGCGTCGTCAAGTATGTCTGATGGTACCCTGACTGGCTCTTCAACATTCCCTTCCTTAGGCCATCTTAGACTGCCTCTCAGGTTGTAGCCATGGGCGAAGGAGCGGATAGAAGCATAAAAGCGAGCATACTTATGAAGTATACGTATCTCGATGGTGCTTGAAGCAGTCGATATTCGAAATTTGGCACCAGTACAGGCAGTGCTAAAATATCTCCAGCCTCTTGCACCATCAATCAGCTTCCCATAATGACAGAAACTGGTGGAGGGATTACCAACATAAAGTTGGTCATATCCAAACTGGCGAGCAAACCGGCTTGGTAGATATGGTTCGAACGCACAGCTGTCTTCATTTCTGTACATCAGATGGGAGGGTCTGATGCACTGTAGCTATCTGAAAACTGGCGCTGACAATAAAGTTCTTCCTTCAACTTCATCATCAAATTGTACGTCGAAGCAGTCGGCTGGAACTGGTGGCCGGGTACAGAAAAAGTTCCAACCATAAGAATAATTCAATACTGCTCTGGTATCTGCCACTGTCGTGGCAGTCCATGTGGCTTTGCTGAACTTCTGGAGGAAGACCTCCACATCATCTCCAGGGCCCGGTGGTAACAAATTGCAGTTGTGATGCAATAGCCAGCCCATAAGGTAAGTGTAGGGCATTTCTACCCTAGGGAATACGTTCCGGTGAGGAGCATTGTTGATTAGTTCCTCACCAAAAGTCCTCAAACCTGCGTTTATTCGGCACACCATTGCCAATAGTAGGTTGATTCTAACTTTGAACACCAAACGTACCGCTGGCCATAGCACATTTTGGTGGATTCTATCAACTATACCGGTTCCCGGTACAACCCATATCCTCAACCACAGAGAAAGAAAGCCTGCCAGTAAGGCTTTCTTGGAGATCTTCTGGCTGCCATATCTGAGAAAACTCAAGGCTTCGGTTCCTGCAGAGAACTCCCCAATCTTGGTGGACAAATATTTGTTCGAGAATTTGTAGCCAACCATCATATCCCGTATTTTATTAGCAAGAATTGTTGAACCAGTGTTGATGATTGGAGCCTTGTTCTCCTAAAATCTTTCTTTATCATCTTTGGATATCTTATCCTTATGGTAAAATAGATATATTGTCCACTTGTTGATGTACGCCAGATGAGATCCACTTTCATGTATAGTAGTGCAAATCATGTAATGGCACATCAACTCTTCATATACCTCAACTAATTGAGGAATTTTCTCCCTAATTTTTTTTAGTTCCCGGTTGGAGGGAACATACTCTTCATATGGGACTTCCCCCATTGGCAGCTTGGAGATGAATTGCATCTCGTGGAGTGCGAGACCCATTTCACCTTTTGGGGTCGCAAAAGTTCCTGTTGAACTGATATATATCTCCATCAGAGCCATGAACAAATTACTATTCGGTGGTATACCCTGACTAGTGGAGGCCACTGCTTCATACAGGCCGATGTCTTTTAGCTCCGTCTGGAAGTTCTTCATAATCCAAATACTAATCTGAATCCAGTTCTGGTTAAAAGGAGTTAGCCACCCTGGTAGCCTGGGGTTGACCTGAGGATATAATACTGCAGCCCTTATGAACTTATTAATGAACATTTGGGTCTGCACTGGCTGAATCAGAGCAGAATCCTCACTCAGAGTGAATCCTGGCAAGAGATCGGATAAGGGGACACCACCACCACTGGGAGTACTAGTGTGGTAGCCCATGTCATTGGGTCTCTCTCTCTTGAAAATAATCCTTCCTGGCCTACCATGACTGCTGGGAGTCAGGTTCCATAGCATCTTTCGGGGATGGGTGGCATGGATAAATGCAGACAAGGGATAGTCTCTATCCATGTCAGGAAGGTATATTGCTCTATCTCCAAACTTGAACACCCAAGCCTCCTTCTTGGGGTGTGTTTGTGATTTGAAGTCTATCGCATCCCCGAATAAGAAAGCTAGCTTTACAAATTATTGGCCATCCAGCGATGTCAACACTTCTCCATTTATCATGGACAGCAACATTTTGTCCCCTTGAGCAGCTATCAGCTGTGCTCTCTCTGCAGGATATTTTGGATTCGACTGGGGAAACTCCACATGGGATAGGTTCTCCAAATAATTTGAGCCTACCATACCAGATGATGAGCCAAATATTTCTGCAAGTGGGTGAATTTGCAAATCCACTGCCAAAAGAAAAAAGAAAAAAATCAAGTTAGTGAAAATCTAATTTAAAATTTTTACGCAGATGATTTGGTCTGAGTTTTACACATAAAGATTAAAGACTCTGACTATGCAAACTTTACGCTTATTAAAGTTGATAGAAACTTTTAAAAAGTATAAAAGTTCTTTGTTTTACACAAAGTCTTTCACTTATGAATTTTACGCTGGCACATATTGATGTGAGCGTATTGAGAACTTTACGTTGGCATGTGTTGACGTGAGCGTATTTTAATTTTTACGCTGACATGTGTTGACATGAGCGTATTTTAATTTTTACGCCGGCATGTGTTGACATGAGCGTATTTTAATTTTTACGCTGGCATGTGTTGACATGAGCGTATTTTAATTTTTACGCTGGCACGTATTGATATGAGCGTATTTTAATTTTTACGCTGACATGTGTTGACATGAACGTATTTTAATTTTACGCTGGCACGTTTTGACGTGAGCGTGTTCTAATTTTTACGCTGGCACATGTTGATGTGAGCGTATTTTTAAATTTTTACGCTGGCACGTATAGACATGGGCGTATGTTCTTAATTTTATGCTGACACGTATAACGTGAGCGTATTTAATTATTTCAGTTTCTACGCTGACACGCATAACGGGGGCGTGAAGTGAAAAGCTCGGGTCTTCTTCTCCGACGAACTCGCGGCCGAAGTTCAGTGCTTTACCCTTCATTGCCGGAGCCACGGTAGGGTTGCTCTGTTGGGGCATCGCCGAGGATGGGGTGTTGGTTTCTGCGCGTTCGGATGTCGACGAAGCGGCGGGCTTCTTGCCCTTGTTGCCGGCGGTGGACTTGCTCTTGGGGGCCATCGGATTGAAATGAGAGTATGAAGGGAAGAGAATAGAGAGATTGAAAATTCGAAAGAGTAAAGTTCTCTCTCTATTCGTAAAACCTTATTTATAGAGAAATTTTGAATCGGTTCAAATTCCTAAAATTTACGCCGACGGTTGGATATCTCGACTTTTACGCAAATTGTTGACCGTTGAGTATCCCGAATTTTACGCTAACTGTTGAATATCCCAAATTTTACGCTTCTGTTCAAAGTATTTCAAATTTTGAATATATTTAAAAATTTTGAAGGGGGTCTTGTAGGAGCGTAAAAAGTACTTCAAAGTCCAAGTCTAAGAAGTTGAGAACTTTACGCAATTCAAACTGAGTCAAACTCAAACTCTACGCGAGCTACTCTCTACGCAAGCTATTCTCTATGCGAGAAGCTTTTATGCGAGAGTTATCCTCCACTTTTACGCGTGGACGACAGACTGTCAGGCCGCATTTAATGCGAGTGATTTGATCTGACAGAATGATTTTCTGACAACAGTACACAAAAGCCGAGGAGATCTTTTTACCAAACCCAACGCTTGTCGTTTAATGTGCAGATGGGCTACTTTACGCTCAATAAGCTGCTTCTTTTACGCACGATAGCTATTTCGAGCTTTTACGCTCAAGGCTATTGTGTGCGTAAAGTTTATTTGAGCTAATTTTACGCTTAAGGCTATTTTTAGCCACTTTACGCAGGAAGTTTATTTTGGGCTATTTTACGCCCAATCTGCTAGTTTACGTAGGGAGTGTATTTTGGGTCATTTTTACGCCCGAGCTTTCCTGGCTACATGAGAACGTGGTTTGCTTACGTGGCTTTCATGCCACACTTATCGAGGAACGTATGTACGTGCTCTCCCTATTTTGTTGAAGTAGTGGGACACGTGTCACCATGCGTAGAGATCAAAACTCTACATGGGGACACGTGTCAACATGCGTAGAGGATGATTTACATCGTGGGTGACAGTTACTCGCGTAGAGACCCGATTTTGTTGCTTTTTACGCACAAAGGGTCTAGTCTATAAATAGACTTATTTTTAACACAGACAACATCGAGAGATCAATAGAGATACAGGAGAGAAAATTCTGAGAAAACTCATACTTTTATAGTGATATTCCCAGAAGCATTTCTTCAATTTTTTTCAAGAACAGGATGAAGCAAAGTAAGAAAGCATTTGATTGTGCCATCAGTGCCGTTGCTCGATACCTTTCCGGTGACTTAGTTCTTCCGATTGTTCGTCTTATTCAAGCAGTTTTCTTCATCATCATCATATAGTCTAAGGAACAAAGTGATCGCTCTCATATCAGACTTTTATAGCAATACTTTCCAGAACAATTTGTACTTTGGTACTTTTTCTCGTTTTCTTTCAAAAGCCAAATTTTAGGCATTTTGTTAAGTGAAACACTATTATCCTATAAACATGACCAATGCTGGTATCAGAATCCCATAAGATAGAATCAGAGGAGTTAGATCTTTCTTCTTTATCAGATTCGGAAGGTTCCGGAGTTGGAAGTGGTGAAGCATAACCTAGTCCCCGTTTCATTTTGCTGTGTGTTTGTTGTGATTTTCCTTTTGGAACAGCAATACGAAGAGGAGTTCGCCTTCCTTTACCGTTGTTGAGGCATGTCCCAAAATCATAGCCCATTTTGCAGATGATTGCTTTAAATTGTGGACTATAGCGGTGTAATTGTAGCCTTCATGTATCATCTCTATTATTGTTATAGAGCATGATTTTTGGTTCTTCTTTTTTATTGAAGAATATAGGCCTTTCATCTTTCTTTCGAGACGGTACTAAGAAGTACGACTCTTATATTGAATCCAGTGATACCACATTTTGCAGAGATGATACGACTCCTATTGTATGTGGTTTAAAGCTATCTAGCATATCCAAATAACATTGAGTATAGTAAGAGACATCAGTATACTATAAAGGAGATGCTTTATTAATTTTTACACCATCATTTACAACAGGAACTTTAGCCTTATCAGGCTTAGTCAGATTGATGACAAGAGGGGGAGAAGAAGAACGAGAAGGAGGAGGGGGCTTCTTACGACGAAGGTCGATTACAAACGGCTCAGAAGAGGTGAGCTCCCTTTGTTTTCGACTATCACCCTTAGGCTGCTTCTCATGGGAAGGAAGATAGATAGTCAGTGGTTTGGAAGAATGAGGACAGGAGGTACGTCCTTTGACCGGGATCATCAGAGTATCATTCGGTATATTTTTTTGTTCTTCATCTGTGTCCATTGCCAGTACCACCTTCATGAATTCCTTCTTGTACATGCGAGAATCGTTGCAGTATGCTTCAACTCCTTTGAAAGGATTCAGATCTGCAACCTCTTTTTGGACTTCTCTATTACCATCCATATATTTGAAAAATTGGTGGAGAGTAGAAGGTACAATATTGTGTTCATAGAGGAATGGTCTTCCTAACAAAGTATTGTATGAGCCATGATTGTCAATAACATAGAAAGTTACCTTTGTACGAAGATTGCCAATTTGAAGTTTTAGGCGTATCTTTCCCAAAAGTTCACTTCTTCCTTGATGAACCCCAGGATGGTAGTGATAGTTGTAGAAAGGTTATGCACTGGGATCTTCAAATCATCCAGCAAAGACTTCGGCATAATGCTAAGTGCGGACCCTAGGTCAATCAGAATGCGATCGACTTTTATGGTGTCCACATACCCCGTAAAATAGAGAGGATGATTATGATGATTGTCTTCTAACAACATATCATCTTGTGTAAAAGTAATATTGGGCATTAATTCAAATACACTATGACAATGTGCACAACTGACTGGCTCCTTTTCAGGCTTCTTGAGAAGAGTAAGACAAGCATCATCCTGCATCAAGGCTTCACTTAACGTTTCTCGAGTTTCTTTTGAGAGACGTAAGAGTTCAAAGATTGACAATCTCGCTAGAGTATTGGCCAATTGAGCCAATATATCAAAGTTATATGATTTTTTGAGTCCAAGAGATGAGGACTTTTTCAATGCTTTGTCAAAGCGAACAGGTTGTTTTTCTTTGTCTGCTGATGTGGGTTTAGAAGGAGTTGGTTCAGCTACCGGCGGGGATGTAGATGGTATATTCTCTGCAGGAGAAGATGATGTAGGAGGAGCATCAGGAGATGGAGCAGGATTCTCTTAATTTTTGGGATATTCTCGAAGATAGGATTTCCCAGATCTAGTGTCCATTAGAATTTCTTTTTCAGCTACTGGTTCAAAGGATACCATGTTGCAGCTTTTGGATTTAGCTTTGGAGTGCTTCTTTTGTTTAGAAGAGGAAGGCGTTTTAAAATCTGCCACCAGATCTGGGTGAATCCATATAATCTCTCCTCTGTCAGTCGATAGTGGAACAAGACCTTTATTTTGGGGAGGTGGAAGATTCACGATCTCAAGAGTAGTCCTTGGAATGGGGACAACACCATCTTGTACAAGTTGTGGTGGAAAATCACCAAATTGTAGAGAAACCACATTAGCAGTCACCGTCTCATCGTCCTGCTGAAGAGTAATTGCTCCAGAGTTGACCAACTCCTGGATTTTGCCCTTGAGAATATAATATACTCTAGTTGGATGCCCTATAAATCTGTGATAAACACAATATTTAGGGTGATCGATTTTATCCATTTCTTCTGGCCGTTTTGCCTCTGGCAGCTGAAGCTTATTACTTTTGATCAAGCAGTCAAAGATGCTCAAAGTATCATCTTCATCGAAAGAATACTCTTTTTTGAACGAGTTATTTTTGGCGGTGATGCTGATGGAGTGGATGCTGTCTGAATAACATTGACAGCCAAAGATTCCTTGCCTTTAAGATTGATGGCCAGTATTTCTTTACCCTTACGGTTATTCTGGCGATTATTACCTCCGGGTGTAGAATGTTCGTCTTGATTAGGATGAGTCATCTGAACTCCTAACTGTTTGAACTTTTCGGTACTGACCTCTGCCGCCTTGGCATTCACAATGAAAGAAGGCCAATCCTGGAATTGTGTAGATCATGTCCATATACTGATAACAGACAACAAGTTTGATTTGCAAGTGTCTATTGTTACTGCAGATGGAGTTCCTAAAGGCATTTTGAGTGCCTCTCGGCAGAATCTTTCAATAAAACTCTCCGTGGATCCATTGTGCCTTTGCTTAATCTTAATGAGGGCAGACATTGTCATGACGTTAACTTCCTCATAAAATTGTTCCAAAAACATTTGCTTGAAACCAGCAAAAGAAGTGATGCAGCCATCAGGCAAGCTACGATACCAGTCGTATGCTGCGCCAGCTAAACAACCGACGAACACTCTGGTAAGGAGAGCATCATTTGGCTGTAATTGGCCAGTCATCACTTCAAAGTGATTAATATACTGACTTGGAGAAGTGCTGCCATCAAACCACATAATAGTCGAAAGCTTGTATTTAGGAGGAAATAGAACCTCCTTCCACTCTGTAGGATACGGTTGTTTTATGCCTAGTCTTTGTAGGCCATCCTTCTACTTGAAGGCCTCAAACTGAGTGCGTAAGAGTTTCACAGCCTCATTAGCATCCCCTGATGTTTGGGAATTTGTAGGCTGGTTAGAGGTGTTATGAGGAGAAACAGTGTGGTAATTACCACCCCCGATACCAGACTGACTAGGATCAGCTTGAATTGGCACAGAAGCAACCTGAGAAGGTGGTACCCCCAGACTAATAGGTACAGAAGATGCTATGAGCTCAGGATTTATAGCAGGGTTTATAATCGGTGGTACTGTATGTTGAGCCACAATTATAGTGTGCATACTTGCAACCATTTCAGCCATAGTCTTCAATTTTTCTTCTAGTACAACAATTCGTTGCTCCTGATTGGTCGAAGTAAAGGCATCTTGATCTTCTGTAACGGTATATGTCGTTACTTCTCTTGCTACTATTTATGAGATAGTTTGTTCAGAACTTTCATTATCTGCATCAAACTCCGAAAAGGAGTCGTCTCCTAGATGAGCGATAGGGAGATATTCTTGATTAAAGACACCTTGGTTCAAATTTTGATTTCTTGATCTGGTGTATTGAAAGACCCCTTCACTGGATGCATGAATCCGATCCAAGTATTACTGACTGGGATTACGGAATGCATTACGTCTTGGACATTTTCCACCCCCAGTACCTTGAGAAGTTATATTAGCAGAAGCATATAATAGCTCATCTTCATCTTCTATTATATGTTCGGGAGTTGAAGCATAGTTCAAACAATCGAAGACAGATCGTTGAGCCAATTGGCAACAACAGTTGATGACGACCTCATAAAGGCAACGGCGATCTGAAGAGTGATCTAGAGGTGAATGAGACATCCCTGCAATCTCCCGTCTTTGTGTAAGATGTTTCCGAAGATCAGTTACCACTACAGGACGAGAAGAAGTCGGAGGAGCATATTCCTTAATGATGTTATGAACATGTCTCATATTCTTCAGATGTTTAGTTCCCTGAGTGTACAAAGATGTACTCAACTCATTAGCATAAGTGGTTGGGTCCTTCTTTTCAAACTTTGGCTTCGTGTACAGATTGGCCTTTGGCATAGGGTTCTTACGTTTCACCAAAGTTGATACTGGTTGACGTCTATTGAGATAAGCGCGTAAATTAGAAAATTTTGCTCCAGGTATCTCTGTTTGTGATACCCTCAATTTTCCTTGCTTAGATCTTAAAATTTGCAAGATGGGAAGATCTTGACCAGACCCCATAGGGGTAGGCAAGATGCCTCTTTGATCAGTATTCTTTTCGATATCAGAGATCCGAAGACCTCTGTTTAAAGGAATAGAATCTGATATATCTTTCTCTGAGTCATAGACCAGGAAAGCTTTAGAAAAGACCAAAGGGTGCTTTCTTTTATTTTGTAGAGGGTTAGCTAAGAAGCGTTTTCCTCTATTTTGTTGTTGAGTCATCTTAGGCGCAGCTTGCGCGAGTTAAGGAAGTGTCAGAGGACCCTTCCCTTTGTCATGTCTAGTGCTAGCACTAGAACATTGCTTCTCCAAGTTCAGAACTGGAGAAGAAGAGGGAATAGCCAAAAGAGTAGTTCCCTTGGGTTGTGCCAAAGCAGCAGACTACGCCTGAGTCACTGATTGCTTGGGTTGCGCCATAGCACTACGGGCTACTGGTTGCACCTTAGTAATATAGGCTACTGGTGGCGCCTTGGCAGCAACATGGGTTGACTGCACCTTAACAACGGCCTGAACAGACTACGCCTTGGCGGTAAAGAGAGTAGTGGACTGTACGCGGGCAGCAGGAAGAGTGGATTGTGTACGGGCAGCAGAATGAATGGGTTGCACCCTGGCAATATAAGCAGGATGTGCCTGAGCCACTGAGGTGGATTGCGTCTTGGCCACTAAGCACTCAAGTTGCTCCTGGACGACAGCCACTACAGGAGACTTAGGCGTCCACACAGTCCTGTTCTTGGCGATAGCCACAGTGCGCTTGTTGCTCTTGGTGCTAATCATATCCTCGTAGGCTGTCTGGTTGACCTGAACAACCAGAGTCTTCTGCGTCTTGTCGATTGATGTATTATCACATTGAGTTGTCACCTTCTTATTAGAGGAGAAGGAACTCCCCAACAGAGTCGTCATTTTGTTTGCAAAAACAAAAAGTTTATTCCAAACTTAAAAAGAATTGTACAAAGTACAATAAATTCTGGAAAAGTATAATTATAGGAATCTGATCAGAAGATGATCACTTTATCCCTTGGACTATGTGAACTTGAAGACTAGAGCCTCTGGAGAATACAGCAACAATTTTGCAATAGTTCTTGATCTCTGTGTGTGATCCTTTAACAATGATTGGAAACTCTATTTAAAGAGTTCGAGAAATAACAGTATTAGCAGTTATTCTGATATGCGCGAGGCTGGGTTGTGCCAACCTCATGTTACGCCAACTTTCATTCAGTTATCAGTCGTGTACTAACTGTATTTAGACACGCAGCATCATGTGATTGAGATACGCGTGGTCGTGTACAGGATAGTCGACACGTCTTGAAAGATTAGTGGCATGTGTGCCACGCCATCCTGCTTTGGAAATGAAAATTGTCTCAACTTTATCAGGTTGCACAAGCTTCAGTCAACAAGCTAAACTGTGCCTGATTAGACTGCGCCTAGACATGTGGCAGCTTTTGAGAAGAAATCATTCAGATTATGCCTAGGCGCAACTAAGGAAATTGTTTAGATTGCGCCTAGGCGCAACTCATAAGATGTGCAGGACAGTTGTCAGTCCAATCTCCTCGAGCGGCACAATTCGAAGGATTCGAAGAGATTTTCTTTGTTCACTGTGTTGTCAGTTGTCAGTGCTATCAGGTAATGATGGCCATTAAATGTCAGATGTCACGTAGATTTTGGCGTAATGTGACTGGGCGCTGTCTGATATATGGCACAACCTGATCAGTGGCGCAGTTTGATCTCTGAGCTTCATATCAGTGTCGTACGTAGCTTGATTTTTGGGACGCAACTTGATCACTGAGTAGTAGATACATGGCACAACTTGATTTTTAGGCTCTACAGCGGCTCACCGATGGAGGTGGTGGTGATGGTGTGGAATGGTGTTGAAGATGAGAGTGGTTGTGGTGGTTGAGTGGTGATGTGAAGAAGAAGGATGAGGAGGGGGTCGGCCAAGCATAGAGGGGGCTGTTGAAAATTAATGAAAGAGGAAGAAAGAAATATATGTGTGTATGTGTGTGTGTGTGTGTGTGTGTGTGTGTGTGTGTGTGTGTGTGTGTGTGTGTGTGTGTGTGTGTGTGTGTGTGTGTGTATGTGTTATTAAAAGGAGGAGAGAGAAATAAATTCCCTTAAGTTTAGGGCCGGCTATAAGAGAGGGGGTTTGGGAGTGAGTGCCAAGTGTGAGATGGAGGGTTAGGATTGATGGATATAAACCAAAGGCTAGGATTTTATGTAGGGAATAGATTATTTCTTTAGGGATTTAAATCAATAAAATATATTTTAAATATTTGAAGTGGAAAAACTAGGTATTTAATATTTTGTAGGAAAAAGTGTGTGTAGGTATTCATGAGGGGGCAACATGAAGTTTGGGTTGGATTCGGTTGAGCCGGGTCGGGTCAAAATCGGATATGGTGCAATAATTGAATTTAAATTGGTATTTATGATCATGGGTAAATAAGTAACATGTGGGGACTCAAATAAATAGGATACAAGTGTCAGGTGGGTAGTAGGCTTCGTGTGGGCTATGTCCATATTTTGGGTCGACTAGGTTAGATCGATGTCGGGTCTTGAAATTAAATTGGAAGTCAGGTCACATTTTACGGTGGATAATTAATTGGCCTAAATTAACCCAAAAGTTGTGCGAAGCAAATGAAGCACAAGATGGTGTATCTAAGTGGGACACGAAGGTCAGGAATATAAGACGTCTCGAGTAGATCATGCATGAGGAGTTGGTTTCAAAAAAATGACTAGTCTTGTGCTCCTAAATTAAAAGTCACGGTAACGTGCATATGATGATCAAAGATAAAAGTGGAAAAATTAATTAATAATTAATTAATGATCAAATGGTCTAAATTGATCCGAAGTTGTGTGAAGCAAAAAGAGTACAAGGGAACATGTTTAGGTAGGACATGATATATCAACATGAAGGTAATCTTTTCTACTATACACTGATGAAGAGAGTTTCCAGAGATTGGCATCCATGACTCTCCAGAAGTCAAAGTCACGGTAAAGTGCATTTAATCAAATAATAATATCTATTGCAAATAATTGATTTATAAAATTGAAAAAAATAATCCCTAAATTCAGGGGGCTTACACATCCCATCGACCCTGCCGTATAGATGGCACCCCATCGACCCTGCCGCATAGTTGGCACCTCATCGACCCTGCCGCATAGTTGGCATCCCATCGACCCTGCCGCATAGTTGGCACCCCATCGACCCTGTCGCATAGATGGTACCCCATCGACCCTACCGCATAGATGGCACCCCATCGACCCTGCCGCATAGATGGCACCCCATCGACTCTGGTCGCATGAGAAGATGGACACCCATCCCCTTTTGTCTCATAGTGCCTATTTTGGCTGTTTTTGGTTGTTTTATGCCTTTTTGGCTGATGTGTGGTCAGAATTTCTTCCAACTCCCAACATAAAAGTTGTAGATCTTTTCCTTGGCTTCAAGAATATGTTATCAACTATTTTATGCAAGTTTCTTTCATTCTTGATATGGAGCTTATGATTGTATTGCATGTTTTCTATCTTGGCCTAAATTACGATGAACCTACTTAATAGCTTGATATTTCTTTAATAAATGAATCTCTTAACATGATTTGATAATATTGTACAGTTAGAGAATGATTGTACCCCTCTCATACCCTTAACACTAGCACAGATTCAATTGGTATTTTAGGCCAAGTACTTACCTCATTTATTTCTTCTCGTATGTTATAATGCACCTTTTATCAAGATCTATCTACAAGCTTTCTTACGTCTATGACTGCGTAACATGATAGTGACACGTGGTGGGGCACTCATGATTATGTCTTCCTTCTTTTACTTCATATGATAGTGACTCATTGTGGTGCACTCATAATGTATGTCTTTCATCTTTGCTTAACATGATAGTGACCCATTGTTGTGCACTCATAATGTATGTCTCTCTTCTTTGCTTAATACGATAGTGACTCATTGCGGTGCACTCAAGTCACATGTCACTTCTTTGCTTAACATGATTGTGGCCCGTCGTGGCACACCCTAACAAGTACTCTTAACATGATAGTGACCCTCGTGGTGCACTCCAGACAAGTAACATGACATGACATGACATGAACCATGAATATTGTTACGACGGCTTTATTGGCTTACAAGTAATAAATGATTTGGACACCGTGGGTGTTTCTCTTGAGTGTGTTTATACAAGCTACATGTTTTGTATTCCATCATATCTAGGACATGAATTCCTGATTTTCCACGGTCAGGGATTCATACTGAATCTGACTAGGTTAATATCTAGATTGATCAAATAGTTCATATAGAGAGATGTTTCCAGTTACAAGCGATCCCGATGTCTGGGTGCCTTGAGTAGACTTGTAGCCTGCCGTCGAGTATGGCACATTTCCAGCCCACTGTCATGTGGGGCATTTCATGAAACAAGTAATATGCACACTGTCATGTGTTGCACCCCCAAGTCACTTAATAACTCTCTTAGGATAAATTTGTCTCCTGGGCGATGTACCCACTATTTTACTTACATAGGATACATTTGTCTCCTGGGCGATGTATCCGCTATAATTCTTGTAACTTGCATTTGGATAACCTGGATAGCTGCAGGGCTTGTGACTGTCAGAACATCTCATTGCATCTTGCTAGTAGCTAGGCTTGTGATAACCCTAGTTAGCTAAAGTATCAAGCCGTACTCATTGCTTGGCCGTGATTGATGGATGGAGTCAGTCCAGTCCAGTCTAGTTTTGTCTAGGCAGTGTCTGTATGTTTATTTCAGTACACTATAGTTTATGCTTACTTTCATCGATAAATGGTCGGAGACAAAGTTCTATTCAGGAGAAGGGTTATAATCTTGGTCCTTGTTTGGTTTAAGGGTTGTAACTTGGCTTCCAAATAGTTCCTAAGTCATCTTATCATTTGTCGTCCTATTCAGTACTCAC
This sequence comes from Iris pallida, assembly GCA_029216955.1. NCBI lineage: Eukaryota > Viridiplantae > Streptophyta > Magnoliopsida > Asparagales > Iridaceae > Iris > Iris pallida. The sequence continues at coordinate 733,526 of JANAVB010039018.1, forward strand.
ATTCTATACATGATCTTTATGCTATACAATGATCAGAGACTAAGTTCTGTTTAGGAGAAGGGTTACAACCCAGGTTCTTGTTTGGTTTAAGGGTTGTAACTTGACTTTCGAATTAGTTCCTAAGTCCACTTATCATTGTCTATCTATATAATTCTTACATGCTCACATGTTCAATTATCTCACAAGCTATACATGACTCCCTATGCCGGGTCACCATGCTCTTATGACCCGGCTATCTCACAAGTTCACATGTTCAATTGCTTTTACATATTCTCAAGCTTCTGTTTACTTAACATGTCTACACTTTATATTATGTTGCATGATAATTACTTTGCGCTCCAAGATGCTTACTTATTGTCTTCCTATGTTCGGGATAAGTGTATTGGTAGTGCACGAGTCTCGATCTGCCCTTACTTAATTATATCTCTAATCGTTGTTATGTTAGTTATTGCTGGTTTTAGTTCATAGTTTGGCTTCCTTTGTGGTACTTGCTATTGGGGGTCTGACTCCACTGGTTTTGTTTGGCCAGATCTGATAGAGAAGCCCAGAGGATCTTCCGTACCATCTACTCGACGGTGACCATCCAGAGCGCCAGAGTACCCAAGTGGGTTTCTCATTTTATTCTCCCATTGGTTATGTACATTATTCTTTTATGGCGTTTAGCCACCGAACACGTGTTTAGATCATGGTTTTGGTCCTTGATATTTAGCCTACGGGCATAAACATGATGTGCATATTTTAGACTGCAGCTAGAGCTATCATGTATGACTAATACTCTTGCTAGTTTCTTCATTTTGTATTACTAGCTTCATGATCATCCATGTATATGGTTTGGGACGCTTTACTATTGTATGTCTGATGATTATACTTCTTGTATCTTGTATAATTGCCTGTGATTGAGATACCTAGGATTGTTTTAACCTAGGATCGACAGTTGGCTTGTAGAAGTAACCCCATGTCTTGACAGCTTATACGTGATTTCAGAGTACTGGTGTACTTTGGTATTGCGTAGCTGGCCTTGTCCGTCCCCACTTGCTAGTATTCTGGTCCTGGGGCGTGACAATAGAGAACCTAAAAAGTTTGTTTAGATATTGTGTCACCCCACATTGGTCTCCTATGCTAAATTCATCACTTGGCTAGGTATCCAGTTAGAAAGTCGTGTCACACCACTAGTGTCCTAGTCTTGAGCTTAATATGGAAACTAAGATTTTATATCCTTTTTAATAGTGACAGGACACCGGACATCTATAACTTCATATTCATACCATTGCCTTGTACGAGGCAAGTACCCCTACAAACTCTATTTACTGCATATGATAATAAATTGCGTAATACAGTTATTTGAACTAAAAATCATATCTTATATGTTTTTATGTACCTACCGTATGCTTCACATGCTTTAAACTGTTCTTGTATTTCTCACATGTTATAACTTGGGTTATGAGAAAACTGATAGCTGAGTACGTGATCATACCCCCTTCTTCCGTACGTATGTACCGAGCAAGGTTGTATTACATGCATACCTTGTCGTAGGCCATTATCCTGCATTTCTG